>WAAE01011172.1:30882-157097 GCA_013400495.1 Nicator chloris | reverse complement strand
TATGGGGGCAAGATGGAGGAATCCGAGTGTTATCTAAGTTCTTTTTTCTCCTTCTTGTTGGTGTAGAGTGGTTTTTTCTTACTGGTTACTAAAGTCCACAGTGTGGACTTTGGGGGATTTGTAATTGGGTAATAAATAAAAATAATCTAGGTGTTCATTCACGGTTGGACAGACTGTCCTTGAAAAAGGTCAGCCAAAACAGAGAAGTAACCATTTTACATGTGGTAATTATAATGTAGCAGAACTCACAGATTGTGAGCCTGTAATTTAGATAAGAACTAATAAACTTGAAGTCCGAACTCGATCTTCGGCTCTCTTGTGCGATTCAATCCCAATCCTAGCAGGAGAAACCCACGAAAAACCTTACAAGTCCTGAATCTTTAGAAGGTGTCATCTGTTGGTAGTTGCTTCCCATCAGTCTTTGTTCATCTTCTGTTCCTTTCACTCAGAGGAGGTGAATTTAGACTGCAACTGTCTTGATAGTTGGGGGTTTCTTAATTGTTGTATGCTCTTTGCTTGTGGGTTCCTCAAGTTACCCTGATCTTAGCCATGCTTTGTACCTTATTTTGTATTTCATTCTGTACTTGCTGTTGTGAAATATATTGATATTGTGTCATTTCTATTTAGGTTTATAAACAATTTTGAACTGTTTTTAATATCCTCATCTGATTGAAACTTCAGTGTGCCCTCAAGGAAAGTGAGGTGATACCTATGGTACAGCGCAGTAGATAAGTGGTTATGCTTCTCTCTTCCCCTTCTCAGAAATCCACTTTGTAGTTGTAGTTCTGGTTTCAAATCTCAGTTAACTTGTGAAAAAAATCTCACTTCTCTGTGGGAAACAGGGGTAAGCAATGGCTGATGGCCTGTATCATAGGAGGAGTAAGCAGATCTCATGCCTCCAGCCCTTTGTAGGAAAAAGATGGTTCTCAGAGTCCTGCTGGAGGTGCTGTATATTCCTCACCTCGAAGTGCTCAGAATGTGCTTGTTGATTCATTTGGGTTTTGGAGACGCATGCTCAGGAGTATGGGTACCGTACCACTTGGTATTATTTAGAATATTTAGCTTTTGGTCTGGTTAGTGAGAGGCTCTGTTAGACCACTGCCTGATTTTCTGCTCAGATATTTAGTTATTTCCCCCCTCTGTGTTGAACCTCCCTTCCTTTTCTTAGTCTCACCTCTTCTTCCCAGTTCAAATTAGTTGCAGTTTTGGAGGAAATCAACATTTCCCTTTTCTTTACACTTACACCAGAAAGTCAAAGGACAGAATTCCCCTTCTCCACTCTCAGGGAGTGAAGAGCTGTTTTATAGTAGTCTCAGATTAAATATTGGGGTAACTAATCTACTTCTTGCACCACAGTTCTTGTATAGAGGAACAGCTTGTTAGGAGCAGGATTTGCAGAACCATTTGCATACATCTCACTCACTGTTTTCTAGTCAGTACTGCAACCTTATATAAGCCAGTCTTCATCC
The DNA here is from genome assembly GCA_013400495.1 of Nicator chloris. NCBI lineage: Eukaryota > Metazoa > Chordata > Aves > Passeriformes > Pycnonotidae > Nicator > Nicator chloris. The sequence goes on along the minus strand of WAAE01011172.1, from coordinate 155,628 downwards.
ACTTAACTCCAGGACAAATGTGGTGATTAATATTTATATAAAAGCTTTCATGTTTTCACAGTGAAATTGTCTCACTTTGAAAAGAAAAGGTGTCTTTTTCCCTGTTGACTTGGTGTGAAAAAGCTTGCAAAGGCTTCCAGCAGCACTGCATCCGAGACAGGCATCAGCAGAAGAACTGAGGTCATCTTTAATTCGGTACTTCATTTTGTGAAATTGTCTACTCCAAGAGAAATAAAACATTTACATGTATATTAACCAATGTTTGCCAGCTCTTGGAATAAAGCCAGTTCTCTCAGGGCCAAACAAATGCTCTGAGTGAATGAGTAATAATCTGCAATTGTCACTCCTAATTTATGGATGAGTAGATAGAGCAATGTTTGCCATTTTAAGTTGTCCTATTCACTTGAAAGACTAGAAATCATGATTAGCTTTTGGCTTGGAGTATCAATGGCATGTCTGTTTATAGCTGATTTACTCAGTATAGCTGTTGCAAAAGTTCAAGACCTCCCCACATGATAAGAAGTAATTGTGAAAGAAGATGAAAACACATGAAGGTTACAGATGTTTTGGGACAGAAATTTGGAATCCACAGCCAGAAGCTGAAGGATACATGGCATCTCCTCTTTATAAATGACATGCAAGGTCTCCCTGTGCCTCGTTTATTTTCTGAGGAATCTTTTCATGTTAAGAGAAAATTTAAAAATCCATGGATTCCCAAGATAATGTCTGTATTGGCTTTTGTTGCCGCTAAGTAAGAGGAGGACATACTACCGATTATCTTACAACGATGTTTCCTGTCTATGAGCCTTTCCATTTGCTTAATTTTCCAACAAATGCAGTTAAAAACAATTTTGGGAACTTTATTTTACACAATCATAAGCATGCTTTAGTCATGAAGTTAACAGCAAGCTTGCCATGATTGGGGTGAATAAAAACAGCAATCAGACTCTCTTTTGTTGAGAAAGAGGTGTTTTTAATGGGAATACTTAAAATCCTACCTTATAAAGCCCATATTATATACTGCAGGGAGTCAAATAGCACAGCCCCTCTGGAGTAGGAGTTTATGGGAATGAAAATCACTCTTGAGATTAAATTGTCTACAGAGTATCCTGTGAAGTCTTCCGTGAGGTCTCCTGACTAGTTGTGGCTGCTCCATCACACCCAAATACGTAGGCAGGAGATGGATGAGAAGTGTGAACCTCAGCTGTCAGCCACTAAAAGCAAAGACACACAGTGCAGGGGTGAGACCCATCACTGATGCCTGTCTTCTCTGATGGATGGACTCTTCCACCACTTATTTCAGTCTTTATTTTACTTCCATGCAGCTTTTCTTCTGGGTGCTGGTTTGTCTTTGTTTCCATTTTGTTTCTTTTTTTTTTCTGCACACTGAGGGGACTCTTCTACGCTTTCTGTCTGGGCTTCATTATCTTGCTCACCTACTTGCTCTGCATCATAACTTTTTTCTTCCTTTCCCTCCACTGCATTAAACCTCCTATCTGTCATCTTGTCAAATGAAATAACAGCAAGCGTGGTTGGTGTTGATGTTGTAGATACCAGGATGTCCACAGCCCAGGGTGCAGCCATTAATATTCTGTCTGTAAGCCGTGGATGACAGACTCTGAAGAGGTGCCTAAGGACATGATTCCTCAGCCCCTCTTGAAAGGTCAGACGTAGGCCTTAACTTCTGTACTATGTAGCCTTAGCTGTCACTTGGTGTTTGCAAGCACTTGGATAAGATTAAAAACTAATATATCCCTATTTTGAGAGAAGGTCAAATAATACGTGATTCAAACCCTTCATGTACTGGGTAATGGCAGGAACCTTGAAACACCCGTTCCCTGCACATGCACAGCTCCATCCGTGAGCCCCAGTGCTAACTTGACTCCCACTGTTGGGATTCCAGGAGCAACTTGGTTTGATTGTTGAGTGCCTGCTGTTGAATTGACAAGAAGGATCTACTGAATACTCCAGTAAAATTATGTATATATATAATACTCATATCAAATGTGGCTGGTTTAAACCAGGAGGCAAAATGTCTTGTATTTTTAAGAGCTGCTCAGAGATATCTTAATAAAAATAGGGGTGTGGGGAGAACTAACCATACTACAGTGCAAACAAAAAAAATCCAAACAAAATGCTGAAGGAAAAAAAACCAAACCCCAAACCTAACAAAAAAGGAACACCTTAAAGAGAAAAAAAACCACAACCCATCCACCTAGCAGCTTGGAGCAGTATTTCTTGAAATTGCTTTAAAATGTGAAACTATTAAGATTAATCCGAATCGGTCTATGCAGAGTAAGATAGATATGTGCTTAGATCTCTGCAGTAGGTGCTTGCAGTGTTATAAATAGAAACCAATACAAATTGAGGTGCTTATTAAATTTGCTTTTATGATGCTTTGAAGAATTGCCCTAGAACAGAAAAGAAAAATTACCAGAGGCTCCAGATTAGAAGGATGACTTAAATAGCTGTGCTGCCAAAGGAAACAGAACATAAACTAGAATAAGTGATGGACTTGTTCAGAAAAGGTTATCTAACAGTGATTTGTCTCTAACATGGAGAGGTTGGCCAAGAGCTATGGAGGGATGTGATTGAACACAGGAGGGGTTTTTTTCATCAGTTTTAATATGGTATTGAGTTTTAATATATTTTCCAGGAGATTGCACTGTAATCCTTTCTAGCACTTATATTTCTCAGGTTTTTCCTTGTTTCCCTCTTCCCCCAGCTGACAAGACCTAATTCTGCAAGAAGTGTTCATGTTTATGAAATGGACTCGTTCAGAATTTTTGTGGCCATTTTGGATAAGGCCATGGTGAAGATCCTGTATCTTATTCAGAGCTTTCTAATATTCTTGAAACACTGTAGGGCCTCCAGAGAGAAGTGGCTGAGCACAGCAGCTAAGGAATCGTCAAGTAAACCAGATCAGAGCAACAGGCTCAACTGGCAGACTAATAAAAATAGATCAAAATCTGCAATGTTTTTTTCTTTAATGAGATACTCAGATTGGTTTAATTTGGCAGGCAGCATACCAGGAAATCTTAGCATGGGAAAATAAGTGTGTTGGAGAGGAGTGAATTGCTCAGTGTAAGATCTGCTATCCTACTTTTTAATAACAAAGCACAGGCGTCCTTGGTGGTGGAGAGAAGGCCTGCATTGGCACAGTGTTGCTCCTGCACCCTTCTAGTTGGATCACTGTCTTGGAAAATGCCTGGCACAGAAACAGCAAGAGCATCTAGGATGGAAATGGTGATAACTTGCATATGCAGAACGAGTCACTGTCACTGGGTGAAGGGGAACACGTGTAGACAAGTGGACTTCTGGCATCCATACCCAGATCTCCCTGGCCCTGCAGGCATGGGCTTACACAAAGGGCTGGTAGGCCATACCAAGCATTCAGTGTATCTTCGCTATCTTTAGGGAATCAGTTGCAACCATGTCCTTAGGAGTTGCAAGAAAAGGACAACTAAGGCAGTGAACGAGCATGACTACCCTTGGAAAAATGCAGCAGGGAGTGAAGCTTAGTCTTGCACTAAGCTTACTGGGGTTAATGCACTATCCTGTATCACTTGTGGCTCTGAGAGCACTATGAATGTAGACTTTTTAAGCAGACTGCTTTAAAAACAACTCGAGTGGAAAAGGAAGCTTTACAGGACTAAATGAAAGGGGTGAATGTGACCAATGTTGCATAGGGGAGGTGATGTTTTGGTCTTGGTAAGTGCTTTAAAAGGAGGTCACTTGTACCGTACTGTGTTCAGCTGTGGTACTGATCAATAGTTGTTTGCTGAGTGTTGTGGAGGAACGTCTGAGACATCCTTCTCTGACTACCTGGGCTTGCTCATAATGGACTCTGTTACACACATGGCTCCACAGCATCTGCTTTTGCTTCCAAGTTTTTGAGCTGGGAGAAAGTCTTGGCAGTAGAACTGTAAATAAGAATATATAAATAGGTGGTTCAAGAGCCAGTGTTGCAGAGCTGATGAGGCAAAACGGGTTTGTTTACAGGGTGGCTTTGCTGAGCAATTCCCTTTGGTTAGACTGTGCAAAACCTTCTTCTTTCTGTTTGTAATTTTATTAAGTCTTAATTAAACTTTCTGCATTTAAATTAGTTTACATTAATGTCACACTGTCTTATTATGTGTATATTGACAGACACTAACAGGGATTTGATCAGCCTAATCCAGCTCTATGTAATTATGTGCCTTCCCCTTAAATAATTGCAGAGTCTATCAATCATGGCAGGAAAGCCGACTGCTTTATTATAATGTGGGATTGTTTAGTGAAATGTAATAAGACTTCAGGTTTAAGCTGGGGAGTAAACAGAATGAGATTTTACTGAGACCAGTAGTAGGAAGAAAAACTTCCCCACCCATCCTGTGTTGCAAGTTTCAGTTCTTATCTTCCCTCCCCGCACCGCCCTTCAAAAAAAAAAAGGTGTCCCGATTGCATTGTTTTCACACTGATGTTGAGAACATTTCTGTAACTGAAAGGAATTTGGGAAAGGTGTAGATTTCTGGCTGCTGGAGGAGGAGCTCTAGCCTAAACCTGTAGTGCTCTTCCAATGTAAGGTGGAGGCTTTTAGTTCATTCATTGATAACTTGATTATCCAGATCAAATGAGAGTGTGTAGAAAGCAGCAGAGGTGGGAACGAAATCTGCCAAATGGCAGCACTGCATAAGCTCTAAAATAAAGCTTGGAAAGTGAGTAAGGAGGGGAGTAACAGATACCCACTTCATTGATTGTATTTGGGTCGATTTCTGTGTGATTTAGTTACTCTCCAGTGTCATGCCGTCCTTCCCTGGCACATGCAGAAGCAGGGAGAGACAGGCATGTTGCCAGCAGTCTTTCCTCAGCCTCCTACTGGAAAACTATCAGTGCCAAGAAAAGCTTGAAAAACCAGAACTTAAGCCCCAAAGGGGATGAGTTTGAGATTTGAACTCCTCATTCATTGTGTTCTGACATTGCATCAGGCTTGCTTTAAATCTGTGAATACCTCTGTATATGAATACTGTATAGAATAAAATGGTAAGTGCTGTTGTCAGTGCAGTGCTGTCCATTTCCCCCTGTGGGACTGTCAGGGGGATTTCAGGAGCCCAGGTGCACATCCATCTTGCTTATTCCTGTGCCAGATAGTTCTGTATGTTTAAGCGAGAAGAGCGAGATTTCCCTTTGTGCCTTCTGAAGAAACAAACTGTTTCATGTTTCTGATCAATGCTGTTTGATCCAGCATACACAGATTGTCTTGTGGTCAGGAAGTACACATTTCTGCATGTTCTAGATTTGTGCTATCTTGGGACTGTTCTTCCAGCTTTTCTCTTCTGTCAGTCACTCTGCATCCTTCCCCTCTCTGGTGCACACATAGGTGTACACACACACACATACACCTGCTCAGGCTCAGCTCTTGCCTCTGTGATTTCTGTGGTTTTAGATTTAACATTCCAGCCTTGCTTGCTGTGGGCAACGATTTTCTGCCTGCCAGTCTTTAGCCTGGACTGAATTTTCAGTGCCAAAGTTTCAAAGACAGTAGAATGGTAATGAAAAGTGGTGACAGTCCCTCAACTCTCCTGTTTGCATTACAAAACTGTAACATCAGACTTTGGACTTCCTGGCATTGTGCCTGGCAAATGCCTCAGGGATCTGTCTCTAAGGCGTTTATAGTGATGCTCTCACAGAGTGACTGTGTTGGGAACCCCTTAGTTTGAACAGGGGAAGCAACAACCAGACCTCATGTAGGAAGTATGTTTTCCACCCACGTCGTCATCATTTCAGAAGATGAGCGCTGCTACCCTCTGGTGACAATTCGGCTTGAGGTGTGAGGAGTGACACTCGAGATCTGGGTGGGCTGATGCAGCTGGACTGGAAAACAGGAACATTGTTTTCACACCAGATTCCAGTTGCTGCCTCTTCTGGCATAAGCCAGAGGTTGGTCTGGGAAGGCAGCACTTAAATTTTAAGGAGCTCTGATACCAGTGACTAGTTTATTATTTGTTTAGTGTGGCTATTTAGAAACTGACTGAATTTCTGTAAATACACTGGAAAGATGTTTTGTATCCAAAGGAGCCTTGTCAGGAGCAGCTGAGAAAATTAACTTTTATGAAAACAGCTGAGCAAACACATAGTACCAAGTCATATGCTAGACGTTGTGGTTTACTGCATTTATGTGCAAGATCATCTGTAGCTGTAGAGATGCAGAATGGCAAGCTCTTCTTTTACAGCCTCCCCTAGGAATTTAATTCATGCAGTGGCAGAAATTACGTTTGTTTTTCTTGTGTTTTGAGTAAATATTAGTTGTATTTCTTCATTGGAACTGCCTTTTGGAAAAGTTGTCTGGCTGTTGGTTCACTACCAGGAAAAATACGGGTTATTTATCCACCTGTTCATGGAGCAAAAGAACTTGTCTTTGTATTTATTTTGTTTTAATTGCATTCTGCTCAGTTTCTTTGCTGCGTTCAGGGCAGATAGGATGGCACTGCACGTCGCCTGGCCTGTGTTTAACAATGCCTCCCCAAATGCAGAGATCCAGCTCTTTGTTTCCAGTGGAGATTGCTTGCTATACCCAAGTCCTTAGAATTGTGAGAGTCATATGGAAATAGCTTTCTGCTTTGGCGGCCTTGCTCCCTCTGACTTTCTGGCAGCATTCAGTGATGGCTTTCATTTTCCAAACGCTGTGAGTAGTTTGGAGACTCTCAAGGCTGCATTTACAGTAAATGTGATGTTGCAGTAATGATGGGTCAATTCAACTTTAGAAAAAAAGCCACCACCTCTCACTAAAAATAATGTTAAAGTGACTTCAAACAGAATCTTAATGGTTCCATATTTCTACGTGTATAATTAAAAGCTTTCACCCTTGAAAACAGGGTTCTTTTTATTTGCTAATTGTAATTCTTTGCTACAGTCAAATAGACTGAGGTAAATTTTTATGATATTAAGAATTGGCCTCATGCTGTAACGTGAAAATCCATTTTTCACAGAGCAAAAATTTTTCTCTTAATGCTTTTCTTCATTTTTAGCAGACACTGAAATCATGAGAGTATCACTGAAAAACAAGATCTCAAATTTAGCATTGCAAGCATTATCTTCATGTTTGCATCAATTCTGCTGTGCAGTTTCAGTTTAAACAGAATGGGTGACCCAGAGCATTTTGATCATGGAGAAGCAAAGTTATTTTTTTGGCTGGTGCTGCAGTCATTGCTCCTTTTATTAGGGGATCGTTTGTACAAATTAAAAATTGGGGTTTTCTTAAGTAATGGATAATAAGTTCTGTGGTTGCACAGAACTGTGTTCCAGTACCATAAGAAGCTCTCCTGTAGCTGGAATATTCACTTTGCCATGGAGCCACTTTTGTGGTGCTCAGAGTGGGTTGTCTGGGGAAGTTTGGGAGAGGGATGGAGGATGTGGCTAGGACTGAAGTGTTTTGCTAATCCTTTGGGCAGGCCCAGTCTTTAGGGTTCAGAACTCATAGTCAAATTGGCAAATCATTGCTCTGTCACTCACACAAGTGATCACATAGAACCAGTCAAATAATGAAGATTTTTTAAACTATAATTTTGCATTTAGTGTTAAAAATGAAGTGTAATAATTGTGCTTGAATGTGATGGAAATACTGATGGGCGTTTACTACTGCAGTTGCCTAAAAACTGTTAAAGTCAAGCTTTTTTGCCTTTTTTTCTCCCCAAAAAGCTTCCTGCATAGAGCCAGGCTTGCAAAGCACTGGGTGCCTGACGGGACTGACACGAACACAGGGACAGGTTTAGCTTCTGTCTGTGTGTGGGAGATGGGTGCAAACTGGTCAGAGTGCTGCTGGAAGTTCTATCCAGGTAATAGCCACACAACATGATGAACAGGTTCTCCTGAGAAGATGTAAGGGTTTTTATTTTTTATATATCTACCAGAACTAAAATGTGAGATAAAATAGAGTTGGACCTCGGTGGATGGAAAGGCTCTGTACAGAACTGTACTCTCTGGAGACCCCATCTAGAGCTCCATGCACCGGTATTCCTGCTTGTACATCTGTTCCAGACTCCTACTGAAATACTTTTCAAAATTCCCATTTAGCTGCATGTCTAATCTGGCCAAATCACCTTAGAAATTGGTGACCTTGCTGATGCTGTTCCTGCAATGGCCAGACCTTAGATTTTCAGGAAGGAAAATTCCCCATCTAAAATGTGGTATGTCACCTCAAGGTAAAATCAGCTATGAAGTAATTATTAAAAAAAAAAAAAATCTGTGTTCCATGGAGAAGAAGCCTGGAGAAGAAGAAACTTGGGGTGACCTTATCACTCTCTACAACTACCTGAAAAGAGGTTGTAGCCAGGTGGGGGTTGGTCTCTTCTCAGACAACCAGTGACAGGACAAGGGGACACAGTGTTAAGCTGCACCAGGGGAGGTTCAAGTTGGAGAGTAGGAAGAATTTCTTCACAGAAAGGGTGATTAGACATTAGAATGGGCTGCCCGGGGAGGTGGAGTCACAGTCCCTGGAGGTGTTTAAGATAAGACTGGATGTGGCACTTAGTGCTATGGTCTATTTGACATGGTGATGTCCAGTCACAGGTTGGACTTGATTTCAGAGGCCTTTTCCTATCCAACAGGTTGTAATTCTGTGATTCTGTGGGGTAGCCTAAAATAAGACTTGTCCTTTATTAAATAGTACCCATGGTTTGTGTAACAGTATTACATGCAGTTCAGTCATTCATCAAAAAGCTCCAAAACATTTGCCTGATTTCAAAGCTAGGAAGTAAAGTGTCTCTGTTGCTTAGACCCCGCTTTTATTAAGGATGGAAATAAGAATGATATTACTTCAGCTAACTTGTGGGTTTTGGGCTCCCCATGCTGGGTGGGGCAGCATGTCTGGGTTCCTTCTACTCTGGCAGGAGCTGCCATCTCCTTGCAGCAGTCACTGCCTCGGCTGCAGGGAGCTGAAGTTCCATGAGGTAAGGGGGATTAAAGCTTAGTCTGTAGGAGGCCCTGCACTGCTGCTCTGGGTACACAGAGCCCCTGTGTCCATTCTGCTGGGACTGTGCAAGGAGAGGATGCTGTGCTGTGGCCTGGGGCTTTGGCAGCACTCGAGGAACAATCCTGTTTCACTGGTAGGAGGGATGGTCTTTGTCACCAGGATGGGGAGTGCTCCTGTATTAATGACCACGCAGTGCTGAGCAGTGGTTCCCTGCTGGCCAGGCTTCCTCTTGCCCTTTGGGTCCCTCCCTCCTCCTCTTTCCACTTCTTGAGCCCAATGGTTCTTCCAGCCTCTGTGTAGCAGCTCTGGCTGCATGGCCCTGAAGTAATCAGCCCAGCAGCAAAAATAAGTAACAAGCTGATAAGTCTGTTGGTTTGGGTTCTTCTCAACTCTGATGCTGGTGTGTCTTGGTGATTGGGAACTACTGGTTTGGGGGCTTTTTATTGCTCAAATAATCTGAAGAGTATTGTCTGCTTAGACGTCTTGTGTCCTTTTTTCCAACTGCTGGCAGGCAGTCTGAATCCTATGTGTCCAGATTGTCTGCTGGTTTGTTGGTTGATTTTATTTTTAATGTCTCAGTAACATCCATACCCCTAAGGGAAAATTTAAATTATAAAAATTAATTCCTGTCAGATTGTTTGTTTGAATTTCAAGTTGTTTTGCTGTTCCAGGAATGTTGCAGTGTCGGTAGCAGGATCACGAAGCCAGGTTGAGCCAAGTTGGCTTGCATACACTTGTAATTTTGGATTTGGAGAAAAATGAGCCAGTTTAACATGGTTAACATATTCATGCTGTAAGGCTGGTGATAATAAGTTCTTTAGACATCGAGACATGCAATTACCCTAAGTGCAGATAAACAAAATCTTTTGTGCATGTGTTGTATGTGGCAGGATATGCAAATTTGCAATACTTCATGAGCGCTGGTGTAGCCTGAGTCAAGGCTGCCATTCAAGACTCAAAGGAATAGCCTTGTGTGGTGTGAGGAGCTTTTAACTGCAGATTACTGAAGGTCAGGGTTGATTTTACCAAAAAAAGATGACAGACTGGCACAGATGTGGTTGGAAGGTTTTATTTTTTTAGGTTGGAAGGTTGTTGGTATATTTTGAAAGATACCAGTCCCTACAAGTTCCACTACAGCCTTCTGGTATAAGATTGTCCCTGCTTAGCCACAACTGACTTGGTCTAAGATGCTGGCAAATACTTTAGCATTGGTATGAGTGACTTCAGTGACTCAGTCCACCAATTCATGCTTTTAGGTTTTGATATTAGCTCTGCAGAAACAGTTCAGAGTAACTTAACCCAGAAGACAGAATGAAGAACACTTTTGTATGTAAAGAGCAGTGCTGGTGATGGGCAAAGAGGGATGTAATTGCTCTAGTAAGCAACCCAGAATACTAAATTAGTGAATTTGTGTTACGTTGAAGAATGATGTCTTTAGGTTTCTCCTCAGTAGCCTGAATTTTTTACTGTTTCTTTCTCCTGGACACCTCAGCTCTTCAGTATCAAGCTGAGGTAGGCTTTGTGAGATGAGTGTTTCAAACTGTAGCAAGACAACACTCATTTTCTTGACTTGGCAATCAAGATGTTTCTTTCTCGCCAGCCAGTTTCTGCTTTTGGGGTAAATTTTGCTATAATGAACTTAAAAATAACCTCATCACCCCATGCAATCTTATTATCGAATTTTACATTTAAAAATTGATAAAAGTAAGGTGAAGTTACCATCCCTGGCTAGTGCCATGCTGCTGTCATAGTGTTGTGGACTACAGGTATGCTACTTCTGCTAGAGCGTTAATCCCTTCTGTTGGTGTTCTGCTTGTGTCCCGGTTGAGGGAGTTGCTGGCTTTCCAGTTAAGGCAGTAGTTGAACCAGTTGGATGATCACTTTCCCCCTAGGCAGATGTTTGGGCCAGCTGAGCAGTTAACACCTCTGGGAAGTAGCTTTAGGAGGATGGGATGTATGCAGCCTTTGGCAGTGAGCCCTCCCCTGTTCCAGGGAGACTGGCATGGAAAGGAGGCTCAGTTTCTGTCTGAGGAGGAAAGGTGAGCTTCCAGTTCTTCTGCAGATGGTCCAAGGTTTGAGTTTGCACAAGACTGAAGGACCTGTGGGACATCACTTTCTCATTGAGCTTTATATAGTGGTTTGCTCTGAGATGTTTTAAATGAGCAGTGCTAATTAGACTGTTAATTACACCCATCCCAATGCTGTATTACTTCCTTCCTCTCTTCACTGGCATTCAGCCTTCCCAGAGCCCAAGCAGGCTGAGAGAGGATGTAGCTCAGTAATGTCAGATAATTTGTTCTCATGGACTGTGCACGCCACAGGGAACAAGACCCCAATGTTGTAATCCTGCCCCTGTCACTGCATTGATGTGCTTTATGGATCTGTTTCTTTCTTCCCATCATTTTTAGTAGTCAGTGAAGTCCACGGGGGCTGGTAAGAGGCTTGGCAGTGTAAAGCACTCTGAATGTACTTGGACAATATGGGCTGTAGAGTTTCCTTTTATCCAGCTGAGCACTGGTTTTTCAGGGCTGTTTCATTCCAGGATGAACATAGCAGAATCTACAACATCCTGGACTTTTCCTGTGGGAAAGTGTTGTTTCTTGCGGCAACTGTCCAATCCTGGCAGTCATGGCTGGGCACCTGGTGGCAGCAGGACCCTGGCAGCAACTTGCAGAGATTCACCATTTCCATTTTATGGCTCAGTTAGGATGAACCCTAAGGCTCATTTTTCTGAAACTCTGGGTTGGTTTCTGTGGGAGTCCATCTCTGCCAGTAGCAAAGCCAAATAACACAGTCTACTGGAAATGTGTTTGGAGATTGATGCCAGTTTCCCAAACTGGAGAGTGTCAGTTTGCAATTCGAGTGGTGCTGACGTTTGCAGGAAGGCTTTCTGTTCTAAGCTGTCAGATGTTGGCCAGTGTATGTAATTAACTTGGTATAATTCTGCTTCAGAATGAAATATTCATTCAAAAGAGACTTAAAAATCCATCCCAATGTTTTTAATGTCTGGGTAGTAAGTGATGCTGCACAGAGCAAGGCACACATTTATTGTTAGAGAGACTGGTTTCATGGCAACTCCTCTTTGTTACTGTGGTACACAGAAAGTTCCTGAGGCTTTTACTGTCCATCACTTCTTGAGTCTTGTGGGTAATCCAGATACAAAACCCGCAGACGTACATTAATACTGGAAACAGGAAATAATACCAAAATACAGCCTGACATACTCAGGTTAGCTAATTATCTCAAAGGACAAATGTAAAACTTTACTTTGCATAGTGGTTTTTCTAGCATTTGCTAATACATCTTGTAAGCAGAGCAGGAGAGGGAATGGAAATGGAAGGGGTAAAAAATTTTTTTTGCCCCAGAGGAATTTCAGGAGTTAATTAGAGAAGTGATAAACAACACCACCAAACCAGAAACCCATGGCTTGCAGGTGGTGTAATACCAAAAGCTCTGCCCTGAGTCAGGGAGAGTTGAGGATTTGCTGAGAAGAAAGTTACAGAAGTTTAGAAATTACTTAGGCCATTTAATTAAAAAACGGGAACGGGGTGTTGTGTGTAGTTGCTCCATCCAATTCCTGTTTACCTCCCCATCACGAAGTTCATTGACCACTTCTGGTCTCTAAATCTGTTACATATTTTGATTCTAGTGCTGTACCATGCAGAAGGAATTGATTCTTTTTAAGGCTTGAATTTTATTGTTTCCTCTTTTGAAAAATACACTAGGCACCAAAATTCCCCTTTTATGCTGTATCAAAACTGAAATGAAGGGTTTGCATCAGACTGCAAGCTGAATTTGCAAAGTTTATGATCAAAAAACAACTTCCTGAAAGATATATAGGCAGGGGATACAGAATTGATGAATCCAGCTGAAGACTGAGGTCTTGTCATGCTTGAGCCTTTTTTTTGTTGGGAGTGGAGTTTTTTATTGTTGTTTTGGTTTTGTTTCTTTGTTTAGATTGCATCCAGGACCATATAAAGCCAAAAGTATTGATTCTTTGCCTTGTTGCTGCTTTTCTAGTACCACAGGCTTGCTATGATATTCTGGTCACTTCCATCAGTTCAATTTTAGCAGAGTTATTCCACATTGTACCTTAAATGATGCAAAGTAATTGCCTGGATGAGACTCACAGCAGGCAGTTTGTTACCTGTGAGAAAGGATGAAAAGTCCTTTGTAGCTGCACATAACCTCTAGGTGAGGATTCCTGTTTTGTATGTGAATGTTTTAGTTCGGTTTTGCTTTTGTGATCAGGCTGACGAGATTGAGTGGTAACACCAAAAGAGAGCATCTCACTCTCAGTGAAGCCTCTTCTTGTTTTTTAAGAAAGTAGTCGTGAGACAACTTGTAGCATCAACCAGACATCAAGAGGAAATCGTGTCTGGGTGAACTGAGTTTTGCATCTTTGCTTATTGACATATGCTCCTCGCCTACAGCAGCACATTAAAATCATCTTTCCATTTTGATATAAAGAAGAGGGAAAGAAAAGACCCAGTTGCAGTAACCCACTAATTTCTACATATATTTTATTCTGAGTATATTAGAGTGAATGAAAACCATGGCTTCATAATTTACTTCAACTCAGTATTTGATACCAGTAATTATTACCCTCCAAATCTGTGTTTATTTACTGGTGGCCTGTGTCCAGCTGCTGTGCCATGGCAGAACTGGGGGGTGTGGTGGAGAAGAATATAACCAATGGCTGGCATCCACCCTCGCCGCACAGTCAGGGAATTGCCCAGCTCCAGGCAGCTCAGGGGCAAAAAAACGTTGGAAATGGAAATACTAAGCCCCTACGAACTGTAATTTCAGAGAGGCTTTCATACTGTGCTGTGTTTTTGTAAATCTTGCTTTGTAGATACTTCTGTATTTAAAAATTGTCTAGGAGATGCTTTGGAACAACTGCCTTCTACTTTATTGATGACTGCTTGTCTACACCAGTGGTTTGTTAGCAGACTCATTATCGCTTAGGCTTCTTTTGTCAATGACAGCTGCAAAAAAAGTGACAGCACTTGAATCATATTATGATTTGGACTTTGTTGTGTGGCAGCAGAACCAGAAGTATTAAATTAAGCAGTTCTTTCTCCCCGTTTCTTCCTGTTGGAGTACCCTTTATGCCAATAAATACCTGTTGTGGATGATAAATGCTTGTGGCAGGGCGTGTGCTTGCACATCCTTGCTCTGCAGGTTTGTGGGAGCCACGGCCCCTGAGCAGGGAGCCTCCTGCTCTTTCAAGACGGGGCAGCTGGAACCTTGTGTTGATGCGAGACTAATTCAGATTATTTTCATGAAGTCTTTAGCTGTGTTACCTTGTTTGCCTTGGAGGATAAAATGTGTGGTGCTGGGCTTTGTTTCTGGCTAACAGAGTACGGGTTCAGGATTCTTGGATTAATACCCACCGGTTTGGTGTGTATTTGTATGCTCTGGTTTTTATGGGGAAAGTGTTATGTGGATGAGCTGAACTCCACGCTTCTGTTTCCTTGAAAGAAGCTGCACTGGTGTCTATTGGATGAAAGATTTACCAAGTGGAGCTGCAAATATTTTTAATGACTGGAATATGTGTAGATTTTGCTCAAAATAATTGTTTTCTTTCTTTTGCAGTTCCTTGCACGGCCAACCACTCAACGGAATTCTTCAGCGTTTTGTTTCAAAAGACCTTGGACAATCTTCTGCTGTTCCACTCCCTTTGTTCCCACATTTCAGCAAAAAAAAAATATCCAAAGAGGAGGATGAGGCAGCTTAGAGGAAAACCCAAAAAAGAGACCTCCAAAGATAAAAAGGAGAGAAAACAGGCAATGCAAGAAGCCCGGCAACAAATCACCACCGTGGTGCTTCCCACGCTGGCTGTGGTAGTACTGCTGATTGTTGTGTTTGTTTATGTAGCGACTCGTCCAAATACAACCGAATGATGCAGCTTTTCAGACTCTAGCTTTGGGATATTAATTTCACCAAGAGCCAAAAGGAACTCTCTGCCACTCTTTTAGTACTTTGCAAAGGATCTTGCTGGTATTTTCAGTCTTTCTTTTGGCTAGAGTCCCATGGATTCTCTTTAGGAATGTAACATAAAACGTATTAGTGAATGTGCCAGTACGTTTTATGGTTGAGTTATGTGCCTTTCAGACTTTTAAAAATGGTGTTTTTCTTAAAGCTGTTTGAAGCTCTATATTGTAAAAGGAAATCGTGTTCTGCTATAAATTTGTAAAAAATCAGCTTTCAGCTTTTATCACTGTTACGGATAATGTTGCTCCCATGAGCTCTTCTATGTCTATTTCAGAACTTCCAAAGAAGTACATTTCTTCTTTGTACTTAATGTCATATGAAGTGCTTTGATTCAGAAAGGATATATTTATTTTTTGAATAAAAGAAGTCTTACTTGGAATCTTCAAATTATTTTGCAAAAAAAATGTGACATTGTGAAAGCCTACATTGTGTAATGATTTTTTCATCAACCACTCTATAGTTCACTCAAAAAGAATTTCTTTTTGGTGCGAGGTGCCAACATGCAAAGTGAATACTTCAGGATCTGCTGAATGGAATCTCACAGAATTTGGAGAGGGAGATTCTGCCAGGTTATGGTGAAGTATACTAACAACAAACTACATAAACACAGATAGTTGCTTATCTGAATGTTCAATATTTGGAACTGTGTAAGTGGCAATAAAAAGGTGGTTTGGCATACAGCTGTTGATTATTTATTAAGAAGGGTAAAGTAACAGTGTAACTTTGGTCCCTGATCTGTTTGCTGAAGTGAGCTGCTGTCCTGTGGCATGCCCCCGTCTCCTCATTGGAAGGAAGCTGTGAGCACAGCTTGGGCACTTTAATTCTAGGAAATTAAGCTACAAATTCTCATCAAAATGCCTCAATGACCCTGTATTCTACTACAGCCCTTTCTCATCCAAGGGTTTTAAGGCACTCAATAGGCATTAACCTTCAGAAGATTTTGGGGAAGGTGATTGAAATCTCTTCACTGCTGCTTAAATGCAGGCCAAGCAAGGAAGAACATGATGCTACAGTGCACTGGTGCATGGCAGGAAATATTTCTGTGCTGAAAGTTAAAGCCCCCTTGAGTCTTTCCCTCGTGGAGTCTTTTTGCTCAGAGATAGGCCCAGTGAAGTCAGCGGGACTCTTCACTAAGGTGCCAATGAAATAGGGGGTGTTTTTCCTGCATCACTCCCATGTACTGCTCCTGTGCAGAATGCTGCTGCCAGCCAAAGTTGCTTTACAAAAAGACCCACTTCAGGTGAGCAAATTCAGATCCTTGCAGTGTACTTGCCCTAAGGCCCATGTTCCCACACCAGGGTGAGCCTATGGCTGGCTATAAAGCAGCTCCTCTGGGAATGATGCAGAGATACATGATGGTGTGAGGATGGCTGTGGCTCCTGATGCAGTGCTACTGCTGTTGGAAGTGTCTAGAATGAAACTGGCCCTGAAGACTGAGATGTTTTTGAAATACAAAGTTTACTAAAACCCAAAGAAAGAGTTTGGATGAACTGTGAGGTTGTTCCCCCCCCGCAGCTTGCATCACAGTTGGGATATGTGCACAAGGAACTGCACAGACAGCATGGCCAGCGTGGTCTGACTGCAAGAGCATTTGCCCACTGAGTGACCAGCGGGAAGTCTGCTGGCAAACCCCTGTGCTCAGCGAGCCGTGTGCTGACACTGAAATTATCTCTGCTTTGCACTGACAACCGCTTCCTTCAACTGGGGAGCTCTGAAATGATGAATCTGTAAAGGTAATTGCTTAGTCTGTCATCTCCCAGCTGTTTCTGTTCTCCCAGGCACCAAATCCTTGTCCTATTTTTATTTTATCCTCAGTCAGGGATGGCTGCAATGGAGCTCTGGTAGTTTGCATCTTTTTCAACTCAGCTGTTCAGCTTGAATAAAATTTGTGCCTTAGCAAGTGACCAAAAGTATGTGCAATTTAAATATGCGTGTCCTGCAGGGTATTTGGTGTCTTGGGTGTCTAGAATAGAAGTGCAATTTTTGATAACCTCTTGCACAGATTCCTCCTCATTATCCTCTTCCACAGATTCTTAACCAGGGTTTTTCTGACCCTTCTTGTTCTGTAATACTTCGTGATGGCTCTAACGAAGTTCCAGTGACTTCCCCATCTCTGAGTAGTAGCTTACTTCAGTCTCTTCTACCTGCAGGGCTTTTTTATGAGCCCAGGCAATGATTTCATAAATCAGAGCCTTCCCTGAAATTGTTCAGAGTCCTTATGCGGTTTTGCCCCACCTTCGTTTTCTGCAAGAGTTGAGTCTGTGACACAAAAGCAATGAACTGATGAACTGGCTGATAACAGCTAAAGAGGTGAAAGGGCAGTTGGGTTAGATAACATTTATGATTGCTCCTCTAATGAGGTGTTACATTTCTGCTGCTTTTTCTTGTGCCCTTCCTTTATCTCTTGTCATCTGTAAATTCTTCGGGTCACAATAATTATCTTTTCAGAGACAAATGTCTATTAATATGAACCTGTAGCTAATGAGAGACGTGTATTTCAATTCTCTGAAATGTGCAATTTTACTGAGTGCTAATTGAGAAGAAAATAGTGTTACACTTTCTGAATAGTTCCTTATGTAGAAGCTGGAATTGATTTCACAGTTCAACTTAAAAAGCATTTTTTTCTCTAGTAAACAATGAAGTTGGATTCTGACATTTCCTACCAAATTCCCTTTAACTAGTATTGAATATAAGAATGTGGATTTGGAAGAAAGGTGTGAAGCCTCTGCAGATAGAAACTGTCAAAAATCGCTGAGTAATAATGGGGAAGTAAATTAATGGTGGTTGCCCAAATGTCAACTTGTGTGAGCTTCTCAACCAAAGGTGTAACTGTGCCTCTGGTTTTTTAACTGTGTGTATTACTCCAACTGTCAGTTGCCTTCAAAAATGTTTTAGAAATAGGGTTTCAAACCTTTTCCCAGCATACAGTAGCTTGTGGGCAAAACTGAATGATTTATTACAAGCATTTTCCAGAAAACTCATGCTGAGGCACTTCTTCAGCAGTGTCTTATGGTTTCCAAGAGTGCTCATTATCAGGTGAAGTCATTAAAAACCTGCCATTGCCTTCTGATAAATCAAGTTATAGAAGCAGTTTTTTAGACCCGATTTTTCAAAGCATAAATCAACTCTGAGTCAAATACTTAAACATCAAGGTTTGAATGGAGTTTTATAAATGTCTGCGAAGTGCTAAGAAAACAAAGCAATCGTGTCAAGTATTCTTGCAGTGGGTAAATGCCCAGCTGTGTTACACATGGCCCCAGCTCCCCAAAGCCAAGGGAGAGAAGCCAGCGGCACTACCTGTGGTCTGAAGGAAGAACTACACGTATTTTAAGAGCTCAGAGAGATTGGCTCCTGGTCTCATGTTTCAATCCATCTACAAGAAAATATTTACTTATTCACTGACGTTCAGTTGAAATGCACACACCAGAGAAGATGCACTGTTCTTTTTTCAGACCGTTTATGTTCAGTGCCCAGATCATTCATGTAGAGCTTTGAACACTCCTGTAGCTGTGGAAGAGGTGAAAGAAACAGATTGATCTGTTGGTATAGGAAGGGGCACAGGAATGCAGCATATCACAGTCTAGGGGCATTGCTCAATCCACTAGCAGAAACTTAGATTCAGTACATTAAATTACAGCCTATTTGTGGATTTGAGGGTGTCCGTGTGATTAAATAGTAACTCCAACACAGTGAACTTTGAGATCTGATCCCCACAGTGAGGGAAAAACAACACACAGTTCCCACATTGGTTTGGCCAGTTTCAATGAGCTCTGCTTAACCTAGCATTTTCTCAGCAGAAGCTG
The DNA here is from genome assembly GCA_013400495.1 of Nicator chloris. Taxonomy (NCBI): domain Eukaryota; kingdom Metazoa; phylum Chordata; class Aves; order Passeriformes; family Pycnonotidae; genus Nicator; species Nicator chloris. Next base: position 136,878 of record WAAE01011172.1, on the reverse strand, counting down.
TGTATGAGAAGAAAAAAACCAAATTTCCCCAGCACAAGGCAGTTTGTGTGTAAAATCTAGTGGGTAGCTATTTTGAATGGAATTAAATGGAGGGAAAAAAGATTGTGAATGGTATAATTGGCTGTTGTAGGTTGTAAAACCAGAGGGGAATGATAACCAGCTAAGGACCTTCTCCCCAGCGCACTGTCCCAGCTGTTGAGTCTGTGGGAGACGCAGGAGCAGAGAGCAGCAGGAGTGAGTGGAGTTCAGCACATACCTGAGCTGGCTGTGTAATCCAGCCTTAGATGGCATGGCAGACCGTAGATAGGAAGTCACCTGGGGCTCGTGCATTCAGCAGTCTCTGCTGACGGCTTCCTTCTCATCCCCACCGGTGGCGTTCAGTTGAGCCTTGAATTTCTAAGTGCTGGTGGGCTTGAGTCTGTGCGCTGTAGTACCACTGCTAAACCAGGAATTAGAACCAGTTACACTACAATAAAGCCAGAACAGTGACACTGTGGGTTTGGCACTTCCTGTACTATCTCTGCTCACAGCAGAGATTTACTGGCCGTTGTTTAAGTCTACCCATCGGAAAAGCAAGAGAGCCGTGCCTGTGATTGTTTGTTCGTTTTTATGTTCATTTGGCGCTGTGCTTTGCTGCTGCAGTTTGCATTCCTCTCTAGATTGGCTCAGAGTACCCACTGTCTGACACTCCTCCGTTCTTATACTCCTAAATTTCCCATACGTAAAAGGAGAGAGTAAGAAATGGAAGAAAATGCGCTAAATATCCAACTTCCATGTGAGCCCCTTTCAAACGGCTGTTTAGTAACTGCTTTATTTCAGTAACTGCTCTTTCAACACCCTCAGAGTAAGTTTTGGGCAGTGAATTGGACAGTAATGCTCTGGCAGCTCTTATGCCACCAACTATTTCAAAATTACATCTTGATGAAACATGCTGGCAACTGCGTGCATTTGACTTCTGTTTTTCCTTCAGCCAAAAAAAAAAAAAAAGCTGGTGGCAGCCTGAACCATTGTTCTTTGTATTTAAAACAAGTCTTTCAACTGGGATGCAAAAAATTGCTTTTCAGTACAGCTTTGAAAAATCATCAAAGTCCAGCAGCTTACAAAAATTTTCCATTGCCTCACTATTCACAAAGTAGAATAGAAATTTTCTGTATTTTTGGGCAATTTGCAGCTCCCAGAGATTGCACCTTGTCCTATCAAATGAGCCTAATGATTAATACATCTTGTTTCATCTTTTTCACTTTTATTGGGTGTTTTCAGGAATTTATAGCCTTGGACCCTTCTGATTATTCCTTTTTTAACAATATACATCTATGTCCAGCCCCTGTTCACAAATAATTTTTCAGTCTTTATTATTTCTGCTGTCCATCATTCTTTAAATAGTTTTTTTGGCATGATAACATCAGGAACATGTATCTTCCTTCAGAAACCTCTCACCAGCTCAGCTGAGTGTCTGCCTTTTAATGCAACTGAAGTATTCAAACCTGTGGCGTGGCTCCACCTATACTGTGGTAGCATTGGGCTCATTTAAACTGGGGATTGTCAGATGAGCAACTTTTGCTGTTTGGTTGAGAAGGAGAAGGACAACCCTTCTGGTAAGCAGGTGTTAAAAAATGGCACCTTGATCCATCGTGTCTCAGGACATTTGTGGCACAATGCTCCCTGAGCAGGCAATAACAGTTACAAGTGGGCTGTTCAGATACAGATACTTTGCAGTTTTCAGTGCTCTTCACAGAGTTTATTATATGGCATTGCACAAAAGCCAGGCTGAAACTAACTCTGGTATTTTATTAGCCAAAATTAGTAGATTTTCCAGATCTTTAAAAGCTTGAGGAAAAAAACCATCATATGCATTTTTTGATTATTTCATTCACCCATTCTGCATCATCTCACAGATCTGTACCTTGAGAGGTGTCAGACCTGAACTGGAGGAAGACACATCCATTGCTTTGAAGATCTGGAGCAGACTGTCATTTTGTATGTTTGAATCAGAGTGGCAAAAGGCTCTGGCTAACTGGCTGTTTATTTTGTTCTTCTGAAAGTATTTTGCAGTCTTTTTGCTTCTACAGATCTTTCTCAGCTTAAAATTTAGCTTTATTTTCAAATGTTTCTGAATTTCTTCATTAATTCTTTTAAAATTGCATCTCCCCCTAAGCTGAGGATATGTATATATTTAGTTTGTTCAGATGTCCTTCCGTCATCTTTTTATTCAGTCCTTGTTCCTCCAGCTGAGTCTAGTAATTTTCCTGAATTTTCCTGAATTTTCCTGTAAAACGTTCTTTGATGTCTTCATCTTCATTGCTCATTTTGCTGCAAGCTGAGCCAAACTGGTATTTAAAATCTTGGTATTTTGTGTAAGTATGAGGTAGGGTATTTTGTCTTAGTGGAAATATAGCATCGAAAAACAATTTACATTTTAGCCATGGTCCTGAATATTAATAAGACTCCTTTTACTCACAAACTGGAGCAGTTTGACAGCCTGGTATTATTTTTATCCAGATTTTCCCAGGAAGTTGGCAACAGTATATGCTGGAAAGCAGTTCTTCAGTATCTCATTCACTGAAATTGGTGGTTCATCAACAGTGTCTGTAATTTCTGTTTCGCTTGCACAGCAATAGAATTCAGAATGAATTGCAAATAAAAGGAATCTCAATGTAATGCAGATTTTCGGCACATGGACTTGAATTAACTCTGCTTGGTTATATAATGTTTTCCCATGATGTAGGAAAATGTAAAGAATTTAGGTCCTTACCTAAGACTGATCACGTTATCTGAAGTTAAAGCTTTTCCTCGCTGTTTCAATATAATTAAACAATGAGCCAACATGGTAAGAAAAACTTTAATTCGAAATAGGTGCTTTTGAATACAGGTTTTCAAAATTGTAAAGTCTTAATGTAAAGTGCCTGAGATCAGGTTCTGCCCCCGGTGAAGTCTATAGGTCTGGTAAAAGGGGCAATACGGATGGCTTCAAAACATGTGCTTGGTCTTTTAATGTTCTTCTGACAGAGCAGCATTTCCAGAGGCCCAGAGGCTATTTCCACAGCCAAGAATCACCAGAGCATAGATAAGCTTTTCATGCCAGGAACTGAGACATGGTTAAAGGCCATAATTTTTTTTCTGTACAAACTAAAAAAANAGCCAAGAATCACCAGAGCATAGATAAGCTTTTCATGCCAGGAACTGAGACATGGTTAAAGGCCATAATTTTTTTTCTGTACAAACTAGAGAATTTCTCTTGGTTGATTCTAATTTCAAGGGAATAATTCCACTTATTAGCCCTCTGTACATTACAGAATTGTATCTTAATTTACAGTGCTGCAACACACAATTTAACTGTGCAAAACCCACCTGTATATTTTAGAATATGTTCAGAGTTTATTTTGTAATATAGTCAAGTTACAATATACTTAAATCTGTAGGATAATGATGATTTTCTTGAAAACTTGGTGTTACAAATACATGCTATTGGCAATGTGCCTAAATATATTAAGCAGCTAGTTGCAGATTTTAGTTCTAAGAAACTCATGAGTGATTACTTGGTTTGCTTTTCTTAATTGTGTGACTGGCTTAAGTATGCCTGCTTTGCTGCATCCTGGCATATTTTTGTAGAGTATTTTCAGAATATCTTTGCAGCTCTTCAAGGTGTGAATTTAAACGTTCCTCAAATTCTCTTGCATGTTTCTCTTCCTCTTGAAGGAACTTTTCTGTTGTTGCAAGGAAGGACATCTCAGGGGGAGACTGTGCAATGAATGGAAAATCATGGTTAGGAAAAACCAGCAAGTGCTACGTGTTTGCATTATCAAATTCTAGGTGTGAAGAACATCTTGACCTATAGCAGCTAATAACACTATAAGGCTTTACACCTCTTCAAGAAAGCACCATTTTAAAAGGCATACATTTTTAAAGGCATCCATGTGCCTAAATGACGTGAACTGAACGTTGTGTTTGATTACCTCTGATATTCATAGCATTAGGATGTAGATTGGCTGTTAAAAATTTAAATATCCCACTAGACAGAATTAAGCTGCTGCAGAACCTCCAAAGTCTATCAACCACAGGTTATGTTAGTTATTTGTATAATGTAGACCAGGGCAGAGAACAATGGTCTTTTTTGGAATTACAGAATATAATTAGTGTTGGATACTGCTGATTGTCTCCTGGAATTTTAGCTCTCTGTTTCTGTCATATGATACTTTCTGAGGAAAGGAAGAAAATCTGTGCTCATTTCAGTACTATTAACTCCAAGCTCTGACATTCTGGAGAATGTATGAAATTTTTGTTCACTGCAAGTAATTCACTGAAAAATCTTCTTTCAATTTAATGAGCATTTCGTAGACTCAGACAAAAACCATACCAATAATGAGCCTTTAGATGGTTGTCATGGGATCCGGAGTTGTATAAAGCAAAGGACATGTATGAATCCTTGCTGGAACAAGTTCTAAATTTTTAAGCACCAATTTTTGTTAATTTTCTTGCTAATACCTAAGATGCATTCATTGGAGTATCTCTATCAAAAGAAATATGAAATAGTTTTTTTCCTAAAGATACTATGCCTGTTTAGATACATTCAGTGGTTTTTTATAAAGATAAATGCATTTTTATGACATGAATTTTTAAGATTTGGCTGGGGAAAAAAAACTTAGTATAGGAGCTTTAATACTAAAAGAAAGGTAATCTTCTATCTTTATATTGTCATATATTGGGAAAAAAGATTGACATCTTGAATCTTAGTTAAACCATATCTTAAATAGTTTTAGTTACTGATTAAGTTATTAGTCTAGAATTTCAGGGTTTTTTTCTAGAATTTAAAAATGTTTGAAGTTTATCTGTCAAAACATCAAATAGGAATTCAAATATTCAGATGGTCTGTGGAAAAGGCCAGTTCTGTTACATCCATAAATTTTTACTCCAGGCTCCACTGTATCAGAATGGGGTATTCCCTATGTCCACAGCAACTGGAGACAGATTTGGTCTTTGTTTTCAACGTCATTGAAAACTGCTCTTTAGAAGTTTTAAGGCTAAAAGATACTAATAAGAAAAATGCTCTAAAGCACCAATCCATTCAAACTCTTTGCAGCAGACTCTGAGCTGAAATTTAGAGATTTCTTATAGGAAACCCCTTTTCTTTTCAAAATACAGAAGTAAGTGACAGCTGGAAATAAATTCTGAGTTTAATACCATCCTTCTTGAGTGTGAGAGGCTTCCTGATATACAGGGCTCCTAAAATGAAATTCACAGAAAAAGCGGAATCTTTCTTTTCTCAATCCTCCAAATCAATGCTTTAAAATGATGGGCAAGAAAAAGTGACTTAATTTGACATGTACGAATAAGAAACCTAAAGGTATTGGATCACTTTGTGCGGTAACACCTCTCTCTCAGTCCTTGTACTAGCAAGAAGAAGAAAGAATGCCAATCCTCTGAAGTTTAAGGAAATGGAGGGACATCATCTGCCTTTGATTTTCTTCATAAACACGTGCATGATTTCCCATTCATAAATTATCACTCTTCCCATATGAAGAGTTTTTCTCACATTCTGAATGCCACAGCTACATGCCATTTATTCCTTCATGGGCTAGGTCACAAATATATCTCCTCATGATGTCAAGGTTCAGCGACAGAATTGTTAGTACTATTTTAAATTATTTGAAGGAGGCTTTTGTATTATCAAGAATACATTGGATTTGGAGACTTCTCTTAAAGAATCACCATGTGTTTCCCTTACTCAATACCAGCTACGAAATCACTGATTCAATGCTCAGCAGATAAAATACTTGCAGTGAGAAGCATGAGAAACTGGGAAAATCTGAATCTGAAATACAAATTTAATAGATGTCATCACCGAGAGAAAAATGTCATGTCACTTTTCCTTATGGAGTGCAGATGTACACAGGTGCCAGTCTCAGAAACTTTACACCAAGTTATAAAAGATTCGTAGAGATTAAGGATAACAATGCTTACAATTATTGACTTCTCATTGGAAACAGACTGGCCTCACCATCAAGCTATCTTCCCAAACTGTTAAATGTCCTTCACTTCAACTGGTACTCTGTGTTTCTTCTTGAAATACACTGTAAACTCCAAATGAGACATTCTTGAATTTCCTCCGAGTTGAGAGACGAGTGTTTATCACTTAGAATAAGCAGGTCATGGCTCCCCACAGCTCCTTACCCGAGGGTCAGACATCACACACTATGATTTTAGATAGGTCCCTAATGCATTGTTTTTCATGCACTTTGAGAGAAGGTTTTATCTAAGCAAGTCTAAAAGGCAACATTCCTTGTTAGCAGCACTTTCCCTTTCAAGCCTCTGGTCTGTTCTTTCATTATGTTCTTTATTGTCTTTACTTTTGGCCTCTGAGGAAGAAAAACCACAAAGAAAGTGCTTTAATCCATGTCTCAGATGAGATTCATGGGCCCTGGTTTTAAATTTCTTTTTCTCAGATATTACTGCTTTTATGTCTTTTGGTTTTCTAACTGAAACTGGATAGGAGTGGGTTCTTCATAAGCTTTCCATCTAACTTGTTTGGGAGATAAGGCAAAGAGGACTCTATTTTTTCATTTCTACAGTGCCAGCTGATCTCATACTTCTTTGGTGTATACCAGTAATGAGAACCACCTTTCTGCCTCATCATTTGCTGGAAATGAAGGAGTGCACCTGACAGAGATGCATATTTCTATAGATGAAATATGTGCTAAGTATGTCTTCTCCTAAAATAAGAACTACCCAAAGTGGTAGTTAAGAATTAATTCTGGATTGCTGGGGAGGAGCCCTTCAGGAAGCTAGCTCTCTCAAAGAGAGAGAGACAGAACTGCCTAAATTATTTGCCTAGAGGTAATCTCTTACTTGCCCCATGAGTTGTCCCAGCATTCTGGGATGCACTTTCAGCAGGGCAGCAAGAAAGCTTTAACACGTGCGATATTTTAACATTTAGCAGTCAAATCATGAGCAGTCAAACCTCACTGTTAGAGTTTTCTCATGTTCAGATGCTTCTACTTTCCAGGAAAGATTTTGGAGTAACAAGAGTAGAAATTGGTCTGGCTAATTTTAGTCTCATAGTGACTAAATTTGGGATGTTTTGGGACCCTCTAACCCTACACTGCAATACATCTTAGGCAGCAGGTACAGATGCCCATCTTAAACATGCTTCTGCTCATACATGAAAACTAAATTTGAGATGCCTAGAAAATTGCTGAGTGACATAGGGAAATTTTTAGAGGGCTTACCTAGCTAGCTGAAAGTAATACCTGGGAGTGAGAGGCATGAACTAGAGCATGCCTCAGGGTAGGATCAAGACTGTCAAAATAATTCCTAATGATGTCCAGTGTCAGAATTTCCACAACTGTCCACTGCAACCTATTTATTGAGCAAGTTCTAATGTTAGAAAATCTCCTAATGCCTAATTTAAGTTTTAATTTTTACAGCTTAAGTCTTGTGTTTCCAAGCCTTGAAAGCCAGAACAAACAACAACTGTCTATCATCTGAAGAGAAACATTAGAAAGTATTTATGACTAAAAGATCAACCAATCATTTTCTGCAGTTGTTCATTTCAGAAAGAGAGCACAGCCTAAAGTACTGTTTAGAGGAAAAAGTATTTCCCAAAATTTGGAAACCCTTGAAATGAGAATTTTTGGGGTTATGGGAATTTCCAGGGAATCCCAGCTGAGCTTTCTAGTTTATGTTAAGGCAAGAGTGACTCTCTCTATACATGTAACCTCTAAGTAAGAAAGTGAAAGGGCAGAGGTTCCAGTGGAACATTTACTAATCTTTGTCTGAAGATTGTCTACCGGGAGGAGAGATATGTCTCACACTGTCTAAAGCCCTACAGACTATTTTCTCTCTTCCCTCGTTACCAAGAGAGTTATTTTGGTAGGTATCAGGACATCACCTGGAAATTTGGTGTTTTCAATTTGTGCTACAAATATTCTTCAGAAAACTAGTGCCTTTTGACATTTTCTGAAGTCTTAAACATACTGGAGATTTCATGTGGATCCTGTCCCTGTGTTCTATACCCCTCAAGTCCTCAGAATTCAGTCAAAGAATGCTGGTTTAACACACTGTGTATTTTCCCCCCTCTTTCTCCTCCACACAACCTTCCATTTGAACATACAACTCTGGAGTAACAGACTGTTGAATGATTTCTGCACCAAAGCTGTGGTATCCAATGTCAGCCTGAGTGACAATTTAATTTCAGTGGTCTGAACTTGTATCTGCTTCAATGCCACTGATTTGGACCTAGACTCTGCATGAGAAATATCTCTTGCTAATAGTTTTGTTATGTACTTTGCCCACACACCAGCTCGAAAGTCTTGGCATTGACCCTGACCTGAGTGCCAGCTGGGAAATAGTTTCCCTGCAGCTTGCAGAAGTGTCTCAGAATGGACATTTTCCCCAGACTTTCTGGAAACAGAAGCTTTGTGATTTGGTGTCTCTGTCTGACACTTCTGACAGAAGAGAGAATTGGTGTTTATCAGACTCATCTGGAAAAGTTCAAATGACTTCTTTCATGATTAGCAGTTTAAAGAGGAAAACTCTCAAGCTGTGAGAAACCAAAAGCCATTTACTTAAAATTCCTGTGAAACGTAAGAATGTAAAAATGGCAGTGAGGTCAAACACCTTGGACTACATGGTTCTCACTGTTCTCAGACTACTGGGACAGAGGCGATGGGACCACAGTCAGTGAAGGGCTGCACTGCAATCCCTGCTTCCCAGGCACGCTGTCATTCTGGTTCTTCCTATCCACAATGAGATTCTGGACTATGGAGATGTTCTGCAGCAGCCACATCTCTGATGTGCATTTGATTCTGAAGTGGACAGCAGAACCGGTGCAATTGCCTGTCAGCCCCCCCCTAGTAAATGCTGAACTCTTCCCTCTTCTCTCTCTATAAGTTCAGCCAGAGCCCTGCAGCTGAGGATCTCCTGGTTACCAAGATTCATGCGTAACAGCTGGATAGAGGGAGGCCTCTAGTTCCTTCCTCACTTATATTCTTAGTTCCACTGCTTACTGATGGTTTGGTTTCATGGTTTGAGGTCAGGAAAGTGCCAATTGTCAAGTGCAAAACAATAGGGGCCTGTAGTGGAGGCCTAAGGAAGAAGAGAAGATACTAAGGAAGAGGATAAAGCTCAAATTCAAAGGGAGCTCTAAAACCAAATAATTATGGAAGATTTTCTTAAATTGTCCTAGGCAAAGTGGGATTTGTCCCACTTTTCATGGAGAGTGATAGTCTCCAGCCTATGAAGCCTAAAAGAAAGAATGCTGTCCTATTACTCTTGCACTTCAAGAAAAATAAGGATCACAGCAGTTATAATTTCTGTTTCTTTTCAAATACAATAGGTAACATATGGAAAATAGTTGCTGTGGTTTTTCTGATTTCATTCATCAATCAAAGAGATCAAATAGGGACTTGATTTGTTTAACAGCACTTAAGGCAGTAAATTTGCAGGTTTTATGGAAATACACTTGAAGCAGAGTGCTCTTACGTAGGCAATACAAAGCAAAGTGTCCCAATATAGAAGCCAATAAGCTAAAATGCAGAAATCTCTCTCACAGTCACATAATGGCAGCTAATTATCACCATCATTATTAGAACAGAGGTATGGCTCAGTAGGGGATGTTTAATCTCCAGAAAAACTGCATTTCTGTTAGGATAAGGTATTCCCATTTTTGCTGGGCTGGCACTGTATAAATAACAATGACAACAAGAGTGATCTAATTTTTGGCTCCTCCAAGGCTGCATTTGATCCACAGATGGATTTTTGAGAATATATGTGTTATAGGAAAATAGTTACTTACCGATAATTGGATTTCTCCCGCATTGTAAGCAGGGCTCTGAAAGCTGCCTGTTCTGCTCACTTCAGGAAGTGGCTCAGGAAAGCCCAAAGGATACCCCACTGCTGGTAACAGAGATTTATAAACTATCTTCTTTTCATGACCTCTGTGAAGTGGATGAGACGATAAAGGGCTATCACTTTTTGAACCAGTCATGTTGCCTTGGCCATACAAAGCAGGACTGCAGCTTCTGTGGTATCTATCAGCAGTGAGCATAGCAGTCTGTTGACACTCCACTTCCCATGAATCTTTATTTTGGAAAGATCTAAAAGAAAACGAATTGAAATATGAAGCCCAGCTAAAACTCTTAAGCTATCACAGCAAAGCCAAGGGTTTTTCATTGTCTTTATTTACATAGTTTTGATTACTTAGCTGTTCAAACTGCTTCATGCATGAAGTTACGGGCGTAAGATTTGCCATTACCAAATTGCAGCAATTTGGCAATTTCCACCTAGGTTACTGTAAAAGTGTGAGTGTGCTTTCTCTGCTTCAGCTGCCTGTCAGCCCACCCTAATTTAAACCCTTTCACTGGAGCTTAGGTTGAGGAACCTTGCCTTGGTTGGTATAGCTGTGGCAGAACGAGCTAAAACCAACTCGCCTCCGGTATTGAAGATGCCAATACTCCTTAAGTGTTTGTTACCTGTCCTTTGCTACTGGCTACCATTCCTTTGGCTTTCCAGTGGAAAAAGTTATGCAAGCACTCTTTGGCCATGTCTAGGAACTAGAGGGAATTTAGCCACACAAATAGAGGAAATGAAATATGAAAGTGTGAGAGGAGAGAAAAAGCCTATTATTAGTGGTTGGATAACAAGTCAATTTTGAGCTAATATTATCTTAAAGAACTATGTTCAAGTGGCTGGAGTTTAGAATAAATACTTAAACAAAAAGTAGTACAGGAATCTTTGATTCTGCATTTTTCCTGCAATGACAGTTTTGCCACTAATTTAATGATAACACTTTGAAGATTAATATAAAAAATTATTGGATTTTAAAAATACACTTTCTAAAAAATTGTACAATAACGTGCTTTTGTAACAATAAATGAAATCTTCAAGCTTAAAAAATAATTTTTAAGCATTTTATGATGATGTTCCAAAACTTTGGTATCTCAGTGATCAGAATTGATGTGCAAGTACATATTTCTAATCATCTGTATTTCTGTAAAGCAAAAACTATGAGGGTTAATAGCAACTTCAAAACAAACCAAAACCAAAAACAAAGCCATTTTCTTCCCATTCAAAATAGTTAACTGAACAATTCTGTTACTGTATTGATAAAAGCAGAAAATTTTGAGACTCGCTTGCCCAGATGTCTGTGAAATTACACGTTTTCAATTGCTTAATTCCTTGTATTATATACCAAAACATGCAAAAAAACTTATTTCAGATTCTATTAATTTTATGTTACAGTATTTCTAGCTGAGATTAAAATTTCCATTGTATTGAGGTCTGTGCTTATGATGAAATTTTAATCTTGGGAGGTAACTATTGAAACATGATAGCAGTCTGAACAGATTCTATCATTAAAAATATCCTAAAACACTACTAATTTGAAATGCAGCTATAAAAGCTTTTAAAGAGCATGTTCTCTGCCACTAAAATATAATTTAATAAATATTCAAGAGTATGCAGTGCTACTCAATACTTTTTTTTCTTTTCAAATAAAAAGAACTTGCCAAGTGCAGGGAAAAGACAGTGTTTTCTGCCGAAAGATCACACTATCATTTTCTACGCTTAATTTAAATATTTGGTGTTGGGAGAGAGTGGCTGTGGAGCCTTGATGGACCTGCTTTTACATAAGCCCTTCTGCTGGTTTTCACAGAGATAGAGTTGATTTTCTTCACAGCAGTTTGTATGGGGCTGTGTTTTGGATTTGTGCTGGAAGCAGTGTTGGTAACACAGGGATGTTTTAGTCACTGCTGAGCAGCACTCACACATCGTCAAGGCCTCTTCTGCTCCTCAGCCCACCCCACCAGTGAGGAGGCTGGGAGTGCACAAGGAGTTGGGAGGGGACACAGCTAGGACAGCTGACCCCAGGGATATCCCAGGGATATCCCAGACCATATGGGAGCATGCTCAGTAACAAAAAGCTGGGGGAAGGTTGCCTGGGCATCACATGACAGGAGATGAGCAATTGCACTGTTATCACTGGGCATGGCTTGTTTCCTATATTCTAATTATAGCATTATTATTATTATTATTATTATTATTATTATTATTATTGCTATTGTTATTAATACTACTACCTTCCTTTTCTGTCCTATTAAACTGTATCTCAAAATGTGAGCGTTACTTTTTGAAAATTTCAATTCTTTCCTTGTAAGTGGGGGAGTGAGCAAGCGACTGTGTGCTGTTTACCTGCCAGGTTAAACCACAACAGACCTAAAACATGACACTGAGTATTCAGTACATGGACTGTGCAGAACAACTCAGGGAACTAATGAAGAACATGGTTTTTTTTCTCTGATTATAAAAGAAGCTGTGATTAAGATACTCTGAAAGCTATGGCAAAGTGAATTACAAGCATGATGCTGTATTATTATTTGTTACTCTGATTTTATTCTTACTATAATAATAATATTATTATACATGCTACCATAGAACTCTCTGAGACTATTGACCAAACCTTCCTGTTTTCTAAATCACCTAAAATGTTTACCTTCATGGAGGCAGAGTTTTCTCCTTTCTTTCATGCTTTTCTTTACATAGATATACTCTGCTCTTTTGGCACAGGGGAATACGTTTTTTCTTTATTTTTATCCGTATTTTAAAGTCCATTCCATCTACGGATTGGATGAAGGGCACCGTGAAAAAAAGCCTGCCACAACTGAAGATAGATGGTGTGAATAATAAAATCACTGGGTTTTTTTTCAGTCTTGTGTTCTGACCTTTTTGGAAGTAATTTTCTCTCTAAACCCATAGTAAAGTTTATGTGATCTGTGTTCTTTTTTTCTCCCAGAACTGCTTCTCTATGTATTTAATAACAATTATTACTGTTGTGTTATAACTTCTCTAAGAACAGAATATTCTGACTTGAGTGCCTACTTGACATGGGTTATGGTAGCCTTTAGATAATGAAAACAGATACTGCACCTCCCCCCCCCCCCCCCCCCCCAAAAAAAGACGAATTTTTTAAAAAGGAACTCTCATTCTCCCATTCCTAGTGTAATATGTAGGATTGCTGGGGCTGCTTGGTATTTTGGAAAAACGTGACACCTACATTGAGAAGCTTTGATAGGGATACCGGGCCTTTACTTTGGATGGTTTTCACAGTTGTGGTTTAAACTTCTACCAGTTCATGTGCAATATAACATCTAAGAACACAGATCTACTTTAAATACAATCTGCAAATTTGTAAAAAGCTGTCTGTTTGTTATCACTACCAATGCAAATACACTATTCCTGCAGCTGATCAACTTATGCTTTCGGTGGGATTACTGTCATGGAGTATTAAGCATGTACACATACCACACATATAATATCACTGTTGACAAGTAGTGAAGGAACAGTGTCCTCACAAAGGGAATTTATATAGACAGGATCTACTTTTCCAGATTCATACATAAAATCTGCCTGGTCTCTGTGTGGTCAGTGACTTCAGTGGTGCAAAAAACCCCAAATTCCTTACACAGCTTTGCTGGTTGACATAACCAGTCTTGAGAAAGAAAACTGCAGATCTTAATGATCAGAATGTCTTCAAGAATTTGTGCTGTTGCTTTTACCTGGCAAGTACAATGGCTAGCTTGATTTTAAAATGGATAAAAAGCCTTTTCCTGAAGAATTGTTTTCACTGCTTCCGCTTTATCTATTGCAATAACTGATACGGTGGTGAGTGTGACTAAGAGTTGTATGATCTCCAAAGAGTAGTGAAAACCTCCTCAATGCAGATATTCACTGCAAACACACATCCATTAAGCAATCCCCAGCTACCTTAGCAGGCATTAAGTCTTATCATTTACCCTCCACTTTTCCTACATGATGAAAGGGCACTTTGGCTTGATCAGTTACCTATTTTGTGCATGTTTTTCTGGTAAATAAACATTTCAGAATGTTTATTTCAGAGCTCACAGGTTTTCATTTCAGAACTCACAGGTATGTTTTAAATTTGGAAGGAACAAACTGAACATATCAGCTTCATGAGAGAAAGTCCTCTTTGACCATGCCCACATTTAAATCAACTGCATACGGTCAAGGTCTAACTAAAGGATTGAAATCTTGAGAGTGAGGAAAGCTGATGTAAATGGCAATTAGAAGTAAAGTAATTACATAAGAAAACAGTAATTAATTAAGGTAGTTATAGGTAGAATGTGGGCATAGACCATTTTTAGCAAAAAGATGCAATTTCTTCATATCTTACTTTCTAATATTTAGAAATTCACTGTATACTGAAAAAAAGAAGAAATCATGCTGCTTTTTGGATTGCCAGTATAACTTCCTGCAATTTCCTGTGTTTTCTCTAGAGGTCTCCTCTCTAAGACATGATGGTGCCAGTGCCCAGGATTCCAGTACTGATTGAGAGACACAACTGAAAAGTATTGTAGAATATACACCCATCCCTCGCACAAACACCACGTTCTCTAATTTTTTACCCTATAAAAAAAAGCCTTTTGTGCCCTTTCTCCAGTGCCATAATTACCATGGAAACAGAACTGCAAATTAAACCAGAAATAACAGGGTTTACGCTCAGAATAAAATAAGCATATCCCAGATTTTAACTTAACCAACATCAATTTCCTAGTTTATCTGCATATATCTGATGGTTGAAAGTTTAATTTTAGTTTTCTGGAAAAGTCCTTAGGTAGTTTCCTGCTTGGGAACAGAAAACCTATAGTACAGAGAGGGCCCAGTCATAAAAGCACTCTCTAGGTGATGTGCATACACAATACATGTCAAATTCGTATGTTTGAAAACCTGTGTATTCATTTATCTGAACAACTTCTCATTTAGGAATTCTACTGCATGATTTAGATTCTGAAATCCAGGCTCAATATATCTGTTTCATCATATTAACTACAATAATAATAATTTATATTGTGTTTAGTAGTCTTGCTGAAATTTCTGTTGTGAGAAAGGTCAACTCCCACAGGTGTCTCTCTCACAGTTTTGATTGATCTTCCAACAGCTATGAAATCAAAATCCCGTGAATTACATGCATAGTTCTATTGTCTCAACTATTTATGTTCTCATAAATTAAATTTCACAGTCTCTTATGTACAGCAAGTGTAAATCCTGAGAAAATTGGAAAAAATCCTACTTTTCCCTCACTTGAGAGGAGTTGAAGCATGAGCAAAATTGCACTGACCAACTTTGTGAAGTTATGAGACCTGCAGGTGCAGAATAATCTGTGTCTCAGCTTACAAGTATTTGTTTCAGCAACATCTTCAACATCATTTGAAACTTCATAGGAAATCAGTCATACCTGACAATTCCAAAGATATGTGTGTATTATGTATATGCATATATATATGCATACATAAAATATATCTATTTATTTTTATATACACATGAATACTATCTCCAACACAAAATTATATTCTTTAAAAAGAAATTTTTGGCAAAAACAGAGCTACATATACTGGGATGTCGCTCTATTTTACAGAAAGAAAATAATTTTAAATTTTGCCAAAACCTAAATGCATGAGTTAGAAATCTTAACATGTCCAATTTTGGATCCAACTCTTTCAACTTTATTTCACGGAACTGTTTCATGTTAGTGCTGTCATGTCAGTTCTTTATTACAAATAATCAACATATTTAGCTTCCTATTAGTTTTTATTTTCCTATACTGTGAAATATTGTTTAGCAGGGAGCACCACTGTTTTGGTGGGTTTGGGTTTTTTTGTTTTGTTTTGTTGTTGTTGTTGTTGTTGTTTTTAATTGCAATGGCATGATTATAATATGTTTGAAGGCAATTCAATGGCTCACTGAATACAGGGAAATAAGAAGAAGGTCATCACTACAATGCTTTCTATGACTCTGAATACTCTCAAGTCCCATTTTTCCCTAACAAGGAGTTTATTGTAGTAATGACTTACTCAGGGCATCTGAAATTTTGTTTCTTTTGAAAATCAGGTCACCCAAGAACAGGGAAACCAGACAAGGCATTAAGATACTTTTAATGAAACTTCCAACAAATGACACTGGAGGGCACAAAGCTTTTCAGCAGGGCCTATAGTTCAAACAGCTTATTAGGAGAACCTCCCGTCGAGAAGTTTACTTCTCATGTTGATTTTTCTATCCTTTCCTTGTCTTGTTTTTATTTGGTGGTAAAAATATGGTCTGCTCTATTTTGCAAAACCTGGAACTAAGAATAGCTGGGCAGCACACAAAAAGCTTTTAAAGTTTCATGTGCTAAATACTAAAACAGATATTAAACATTTCAGGGGCTTCATTTATTGCCAATTTCCATTAGCCATCCAGAAAAACGTAGGAAGTCCTTACAAATATACTAACTAGGTCTGATATTTATATTGGTGGGAGTCCTGAATGAACAGAAACAGCAAAAAATCTGACAGTTTGGCCCAGTCAGACCTTCCAAAACACTTACAAGATGTTTCATAAATGTGTACAATCTAAATATTACCTCTCTTCCTTTTCTTGCATCTTCGAATGGGTTTGGTAGCTGTGCTCTGTTTCCCTATGTGTATCCATGCAACGCAGTATCGATGTTTCTGTGTCATTTTGTAGTTTAACAAGGCTATTTTGTAGCCTTAAATTCTCACGTTTCATTTTGTGAACAGAAGCTGTGAAATTTCCATGTTCTTTGTTACGTAAATCTACACACTGTGAAAGGAGATAATACCATCATTAAGTAGTTATTTTTTCCACAGTAAATGGGTATATTTTTAACAAGCAAACACAAAACAATGTTCTATGCTAAAGAAAAGACCTAGCTACCATATATAATCATGCAACATTTAGGGCAAACCAAGAAAATTGCCTCCAGAAAAGAAAACACAGTAGATAAATGGAAAAGAAGGGATAACAGCCTCTATAACACAATAAAACAAATTAAAATTTCTCAGCAAACATGCATTCAAAATATTATTGTTGTAAATTTATTGCTTGCCTCGTAAAACTGATGACATAAAAGCAACCATAACAGCTATAGCTGCAGACTGTATTGCTCCCTCCAGTAACAATTCCTCCAAAAATAACAAGCAAAATTATAGGAGTTCATTACTATGCTAGATACAGAGTATGTGTACAGGCACAGTTTAATATGTGCGTGGAGACAGTCACCTTCAGTTTCAGAAGCAGTGAGTAAAGCCACATCAGCACAGTGCTTCTCTGTCCCTGTCACTAAACCCTGCTTCTCAGCTGGGTTAGCCCACATGGTGTGCAAGGCAAAACACTGAAGGTGCAAGCCACACGTGCACTGTGATCAGGGGCTAAAGAGCCCCATCCCGCTAGGAGAAGGGAAGAGGGATATTAGCTCTGGAACGCTCTGTTCCTTTGTTTTCTCCTATCGCTTAATCCACAAAGCCTTTGCTGCACACCTGAGCCAGCTATTTTGGAACTACCTCTCTGCAGAGTACTGCACTGCATTGTGTAATGTATTTGCAATAACAATATACTGTCGTCACCAGGAAATTCTCAAAAGCTTTATCAGATTACACACAAAAGACTAAAACCCCTTGCATTTCATTAAGTTGTGCTTTCATATGTTCCTGGATTTACCTTATTCTCTTGGAACTCGGTAACTCATTACAGATTTGGTTCGTAGCGCAATGCTGGCACAACTGTGCTCCTGCATTTGAAAGCTTGTCTATTCCTTGCACTGATTTGATGCCATCTCTTCCTGTGAACCTCACCTTGGTTAGTTTTAGGGGGAATTTATGAGCCAAGCTGGCATGGCAATGCCAGAAGGTATAAGAAAATTTAATATTTTGTGCAACTATGGGGGAGCAGGGGCTCATCTACGTCTCAAGCAGGACGAGTAGCAGAACCAAGGGAGAAGGAGAGTGCTCAGTCATCCTCCTACTAATAGCTCTAGAATCAGCAGTAAAGTTATAATGGCATGAACCCCAAAACTGAGCTGGCCCAGCTACATTCCTTTTGACATCTAAACCCTGAAAGTAACCCTGCCTGATGATGCATTACACCATACTGACTTAGGCTGGCACTGGCCTCAGAGGTCTGTGCAGTGTTCCACCGTACAGCAAAAACATGTCCATAAAAATCTCTCCAATCCCTGGAATCTTAATATCAAATATATCACAATCTCTAATGTTTAGATCCCCACAATATATTAGGAAAGCAGGAAAGAATTTTTAAGTCCACAAATCTACTGAAACATGTATTGACCTTGGTATATGTAGTAACTGGATTTTACTGTTAAAATATAACAAATATGTGAGGTCTCCAAGGACCCTTGTCAAACAGCTCTTCTCAATCTTCAGGACGAGTGTCACTGCAGAGAAGGGTTAGACATGCATACACACATCCATCTATGCTTCCACAATAATACATCATATATACACACAAAGATATCCATAATAGCGTGTATGTGTGTGTAGGTAAGACATCACTGATGGACATCTATGCTGTTTTAAGGGTGGATAAATGTGACATTCTTTCATGACAATTAACAGGCTAAAAATCCCCCCAAAATGTATTTACATCAGTACCCCATTCAGAGGTTTCCTCCCAAATTTGCCCTAAAGCAGGACAGATAGATACAGTAACTGCAGATGTTCTGCATGCAGGGGATGTTTTGAAGCTTTTTGTGGAAAACAGCATATATACTATTTATTATACCTTCATAAACCATAGTTCTAGATAATCTTATGGCACACTTTTTATCAATAAAATTTTAAAGCTCCCCTGCTTGGAGAGATATAAATACTAAACAGAAAATAAGCTGGGTGGGAGCAAAATGTGTCAGTTTTCTACACTTTTATTTAAATACCATATGAACAAAGCGGTAAGGTATTAAAAAAGGGACATATTTTTGTCTGTGAGAATGATGACTGTTTAAACTTAAATAAGTGATATCCCTTACAATAAAAATAAAAAGCTCCCAGCAATTGTTTAGTGTCTAGACAGTTACTGAAAAATTTAGCTTACTTGTAGTTCAATGCAATTAAGGTAAAAATTACTCTTAGCTATATTCATCTTCAGGCTGTGTGTGAATACCACTTTGTTTTGATTATGTTGCACACCTTATTTTCATTTATTTAATTTATGCATGCCATAAATCTCTAAATCTGCCACGATCTTAATCTACATTTACAACAAATATAAGTAACTATTCTGCATATTTCATAGGTTAAAAAAAAATTACCATGCAACTTTCACACTCCTGGTTTTCCACCATTTCTTTTAGATGTGTGTTTTCAGATTTGATAACTTGGTAACGGAATTTCAACAACTAGGAAAAGATGAAGTTCTTAGTTAAATACAGGAATATTACCCTCAACTGGAATAACACTGAGTATAGATATATTTAAGCTTAATTTTACAAAAATGTACATTAGGAATTACAAAACTTACTATAATAGTTTTAAATGTAGCAATACCAAAGTAGGAAGAAGTATTAAACCATCTATAAAAGATATACAAATGCAATGCCTCTGAATTTATTTACCTTTTTGAAAGAAGTAATGACTTAGGAAAACAAGAAGTTCACATGCAGCTACTACACAGAAAGAGGCACAGATTTTACAGGCCACTGAGACTGGATGAAATCCTATTCACGACACCTAGAAATTACATCTACTCTTTTAGGGATATGGAAATATTGGATCAAGAGCACCATACAGCAGGAGGTACCTCTCATTTTCCCCAAACACTAACTTTACTATTGTCAAAAGTAAAGTATTACTTCAATCACAGCTTTCCACATGTAGTGACCCTCTCAGAAAATGCAGAGATACCCAGAAACCTCTACATATGATGGTTCTTTTGTTTTACAAACTAAGTGACGAAGATGACAAATTTGTTTTTAAAACAAAAATTTGCCATAAAAATCCCCACTGGTATCCCTCAGTTTCCAGCTATAAAATTACTAGAATTTTCAATGCAGATCTGTAACATTTTTCAAAAAGCTTTACAAAACACGGAAAATTTAGAAACTTAAAGCATATGTAATAACCACAATCTGGAAGTTTCCAAGATCTTTTGCACGTTAAAATGGTAACTAGATAGGATGCTCAGAATGAATTTCATTTTAGATGTACAGTTGACATTTACTGGTGATTTCTTGTTCCACTATCAATTTGGCTGCTTTTGTAATACTTCACAGATATTACAGCACCACTGATAAAAACTACAGCAAGAAATGTGATGTCTTTTTTTCCACATATAATGAATGTCATTATCAGTAGTGTGGAGTAAAATGATGTGGGCTGCTTTTGCCTACTTGCATACCTGTTGTTTTGTTAACAATTTGTGTTTTGTCTCTAACTCCATTTTTAACTGTCTTTCCAGAAGACTAGCTTTCTCCATGATAGTTGCTATAGTGATCTCCTTCTGATGAAGCTCTTCTGTCAGCTCAGAGATTTCTGTCTTCATTCTTTCCTGCTCAGAGCAATGGGACTGCTCCTCTCGATAAACATGGTTTCTTATCTGTAGCAAATACATTTCAAAAAGAAAAAATGCTGTGCAGTAAATATGCTTGCATCACGTGCTAGTTATCAGCGACTTTTTCTGCTGTTGCTTCCAAGACACCAACTCTTCTAACCGATTCAGAGATTCTGAGATTGTAAAATAAAATGTCTTTGGAAGTCAGTGCACAGAGCTTTGTTTATTTTTACATCTTTTTTCAACACTTCTCTTGTATTTTCATTTGCTATTTAATATTAAAATGAAAAAAATACAATACACTTCAATTAACCTTCTAAAAGAAACTAATAAAAATTATGTTAAGAATTGGAATTTGTGGTAAAGAATATCCAAGGTAATATCCATTCAATAAATCTAAGTACCATTTATTTATCTAGCACCTAAGTTAAGTTAGGTTTTAAAAAAGTTTGATGAAGCTTAAATTAAATTAGAAGCAATATAAATAAATCAATCTAGAGGCTCTTTAATAAGAAACTATGTTAGAAATAAAGGGAATATATGGCAAATCACTTTATGAGAATTTTTCCTGCCATTACACGTAAAATTTAAGGTAAAAATTTCTTCAATATCTCCTGTGTAGAGTTCTCCAAAGTATTAACACAAAAATTGTTTTCCTAATCTTCCTACTATAACAATTTAGTATTGACAGATTGTTTTATTGTGTAAGAAACAAAACAACAAAACCCAGCATAACAACCCTTGAACTCATTTTAAAAACTTTTTGCACTACTATACACAATAAGTAACAGATTGCATTTCCTTTTTATTTATGCAAACGGCACAGAAATATTAGAATAGTAAAAAAATAGATGTAGATGCAAAAAATCTAAGCGCTAGATCATGACTGACATGCCAAAACTGATGAACCCAAGCCAGATGCATCCAAATAGAGACATTCAAAACCCCCTTGGCAAGCATTCCTGTAACCTGCTCTAGGTGGCAGGGGGGTTGGACCCTTCAGGCCGTTCCACAGGGCCATGCCACTGCTGCTTGCTCACAGCACTTTGGAAACGTGCAATGCAATGTGATGCATAGTTCCAACGAGAGAGCTCTGCCCCAGACTGTGCAGCAGGTACCTGATCAGGCTTAGCCTTGTGTGAGCACCTGCCACTGTGACTTGTATCAGTTGATCTGTTTGCACATCCTACCTCTGAGACCACCTACAAATTACAGCTTAGCTCTACAGGCTAATACTTAACCAGAGCTTTGGAGGCTTGCTTAGTTGCATGGTATTATGTGAATCACAGTAATGTGTAGGCACGGTCTCTTCCATTATTTCAGTGCAGTAGGTAGGCACAGAATCAGAATGTCAGTTTTACAGCTCCACAACTAAATGCAACCATATACAAAATCTTTTTCATATGAAAAAGGTTAATTCTCTCCTGGACCTACAATGCATCCTCCTGCTCTCTACACTATATGCACATACCCTAGGTCAATACTCTCTCCTAAAAATCCTATACTGCTGTTAAGATCTGGAAATGATATGAAATACCTTGTTCAGCTCTTCTTCTTGGTGTTCTCCACTTTCTGGAAATAGCAATAACTCAGTGTTTTTATTTTCTAGTTGCTCAGTAAGCTGAACACAAGATGATTGATGCCTTTAAGTAAGAAATAATAAAAAAAAACAAACCATGAAACAACCAGAACATTCAATACTCTTTACCTTGCAGTATCCTCTCCACAGTGTAAAACTGTAGGACACCTGCTTGCTGACAAAAAAATACCCCAAACATAACCATTATACGGCCTAAACCAGGCTGGATTTTGGGAAATGTCTAGGAATTAAGGACAATACAACTGTATGCAGAAAAAAATCCTGAAAGCTCCTATAGACTGGTATTTCATATAATTTGAAATGGCTACAGCAGATTAGATAAGCCATAAAACCATGACAAATTTATTCAAAGGAGGTTAATCATAATTGCATTGTTTTCAAAGTATCTTAATACTGAGAAAATGAAAGACAGTAAAGATATAGGTAGAAATATCTGAAATGCATTGATTTGTAAAAATCTAGGCATCATTAAAGCCTTTCAACAGAGCCTCAATCTGTTGCCTGAAGTTGTCTGATAAAATTCTCAATGAAAATATCCGGTCTAAAATTTAGAAGCTGACATTTGAATCCAGAGTATCTTTTCAAACAGACTTAATTCAAAACAAATGTAAGAAAAAAGGTATTAGCTCAGAATATTAATTTAAATGTTAATATTTAACATTAACGTACATTAATAATTTAATATTTAAATATTGCAAATTTAAATATGTCTTCACCATCCATACTTTATTTGAATTTCCTGCATATCTTTATACTCTTTGATTTTCAATAATTCTGTATACAACTTTTGGCATTCCAGTTGTATCCTTCTCCAGAGATCATCCCTTGACTGCAGCTCATTTCTCATTTCTGAGACGTCTGCCTCCATGTTCTAAAGAAACAAGCAAATGCACAAACAGTTAAATAAAATTAGATAGCTTAAAAATGCTGGTTTTTAATATATCATATTCAATACCTGTACATGCATGATTTTAATTTCTGAAAAACATACGGCTTCCATGTCAGTTCCTCTCATCTAAAAATCAGATTCTGAATATTCTTTAGCCCTTGCAATGTTCCAGTGCATCTGCCTCTGAAATTAGCATAGGAAACATAATTCAGAAGTTCTTGATTGTACTAAATGCATCTAAAATATATAGCTTGCTCATTTTAGCAGGTTCTGCATCCTGGAACATGTTTCACATGCTGGAATTGGTGCCATAAGTGGCTTCCATTTTCTATTTTTCTAACAGCATTTCTATATTTATAAACTTTAGAAACTACAAGGCTGCATAAATCTTCTTCAAAACTAGTTCCATCTGCATTGAGTTGATTGCTTATTTAAATGAACATCACAAAACTTTCAAAAAATCAAAAAAGATTTTTAGGGGCTTGACAAACCTTATTCTGCTTCATCTTTAATTTCTGATTGACAACGTGTTAGACAATCTGAAAACATATTACATGTGGCATGATAAAACGTGAATTCCAAAAAAATCAGAATTTCACAAAAATATACTGAAAACATACTAAATACAAGAAATTTGAAATATAACCCACAAATAACAAAAGTAACAATAATAATAATCAGTGTTTGCAATATTAATACCCAGAGAATATGTATTGCTTCTCACCTAATATCCAAAATAAGTTTTCATATTAAAAGAAAGATTTTTCTAAGGATAGTGATCCTTTACCTTTCAAACTGTTGCACTAAAAACATTCACATTTTTCAACAGTTTCATTATTTTATTTGAATATGGCTTCCATCTTTAAAAACAAAAACAAAGCCTTTAAAATTTCAAAAGAGAACTGGATTCCAGAAACTGCACTTCAAGGAAGAACTTCAAAGGTTTATTTCTTCTAGAGCCTCCTACGAGAATGATCCTCCTTCCATGAAGCCTGTGGTCTTCCTCTGGCTGAAAGGGTTGCTGAAGACAGATATGAAGTGATTTTGCAATTTTTGGTTTTTCTGGGGGGCAGCCGCATGTATGGACTCATTCATCTTGTCCTTTGTTACATTAAGGCCAAGAGAGCTTTTTGAAACACCAAAATGAAATTCTGGGTATATTCAAGTGAAATAAAGCTTAATGAACTGTTAAAGTTGTTGGTAGGACTTGCTTGTTCTTATCTTCATGACTCCAACATTCAAGAAATAGCCACAATTATAACACATGAATTTGGGAGATGTGTACCCCTCTGACTTTATTCTGGGGTGGATAAGGGAAATGAATTCTGCACAATTGTGTGGCAGAAGTCATATTTTCTGTGATAGACTGCAGTCATCACACATATTTACATAAATTGTATTTTCTTGTGAATTAAAATAGTAGCAGGAATAACAGCAGCCACAGCAGCAGCTGCAATAATAATTGAAACAGAACTTCAGGTCAAGAGTTTCACAGTTTCATATATCCGTTAGAAAAATTAGATATGCATCACTTATTATTTTAGAAAGTAGCTATTCCATCTGGTTAAAATGAAAATTAATTTTTAAGCAGAAACTTCAGGATTTGTTTAGAAAATATCTCATATAAAGAGTCTGTTTCAAGTTGAAAAAAAAATCATTACATCTTTTCTTTCCTTCTGTGAAAAGTTTTGCTCTACTAGCTTGCCAACCAAAACGAAGTCCCAAAAATTTCCTGATCAGCTCTTGTTCTAATTCTACTCAAAGCTGTTTGTGGTGGGCTGACTGACTGCATGCCAGGTACCCACCACACTGTCACTGCCTTTCCCCGCTGGACAGGGCAGAGAAATGAGAAATGCGCTTGGGCTGAGACAAGGACAGGGAGAGATCACTCACCAGTTACTGCCAAGGGTAGAACAGACTCAAGTCAGAGAAATTAATTTATTGCTAATCAAATTAGAGCAGGTTAATGAGAAATAAAAACTAAATCTTAGAACACCTCCTCCTGCCTCCTTTCTTCCCAGGCTCAATTTCACTCCTCAGTTCTCTACCTCCTCCCCTCCAGTGCTGTATGGGTATGAGGAATGTGGGCTGTGGTCAGTTCATCACACCTTGTCTCTGCTGCTCCTTCCTCCTTGGGGGAACTCTTCACACTCTTCCCCAGCTCCAGGGTGGGGAGATGGTCCTCTATGAACTTACTCATGATGAATCCTTCCCATAGGCTGAAGTTCTTCATTAGCTCCTCCAGTGTGCCTTCAATCTATGGGCTGCAGTCCTTCAGGAACAGGCTGCTCCAGTGTGGGTGCCAGTGGGGTCACCAGTCCTGCCAGAAAACCTGCTCCAGTGGCCTCCTCTCTCCACAGGGCCACAGGTCTTGTCACGAGCTTGCTCCAGCACAGGCATGCTGCAGCCTCCTTCAGGCATCCCTCTGCTCTGGCGTGGGTCCCTCCAGGAGCTGCAGGTGGATCTCTGCTCCACCACGGACCTCCGTGGGCTGCGGGGGCACAGCTGCCTCACCGTGGGCTGCACCATGGGCTGCTCTGCTCTGGAGCCTGGGACACCTCCTTCCCCTCCTTCTGCACTGACCTTGGTGTCCGCAGGGCTGTTCCTGTGACATATTCTCAGTCTTCTCTCCCCACTGCAAGATTTTTTTCCCTGTCCTCTTAAATACATTAACCCCAAGGTGCCACCATCACTGCTGTTGGGCTCAGCCTTGCCCAGCTGTGGGCCCATCATGGAACCGGCTGGCATTGGCTCCGTCAGACATGGGGGAAGCTTCCAGCAGCTTCTCGCAGAGGCCATTCCTGAAGTGCCCCCATTACCAAAACCTTCCCAACACAAACCCAATACACTATTCAACCTTTTAAATACAATTATACAATGTATTTTTATGTGAATTAGTGTCTAGCAGCTCACTTTTCAAGAATCAAGCCCCTTGTGTGATGTTTTCAGGTTACCTCTCATGTTACGGCTGCAGATAAGTTTGTCAGATAATTCACAGGGTAGAAAAATAGACTGCAGTCTCCATTTAGATCTTTTAAACTCTGTATTTTCTGTAAAGTCAACAAACTGTTCTTCCATACGTTTCACTTTACTATTTGCTAATTAATAGTATGAGTGAAATAATTAGAAGCACACATGAAATTGTCATATGCATAGAGAAATATATGAGGCACAACAATTCTTGCTTTCATTGCCATCAGAGTTCTCCACACCAACATTCCCATCTACTCCTTCCTCCTTTACTCATATCATGTCCAGCTATTGCTAATCTGCTTACTTTTTCTGGCTGACAACAGGCCTTGTATTTTCCTCTTTCTCATACAGACATTCCTAAAAAAATATTTTCCCTGAGCTACCCCTTTTCACCATACATTGACATCAATGTTTCCCTTATGCAGCTATTTCCAAATGCAGCTTTTCTAACTAACATAGCAGCATTCCACACCACCAACACAGTTATTCTGCAACTTTCTGCCCTTTAGATGACACTGTTATGTACATCTAGCTCCACTTCTACTTAAAGTGTCTTCAAGCTTCCTACAGCTTCTCTATTCTCTTGAATCCAAAATTCTTCCTGCTTGAAGATTTTCTTCAAGGCTACAGCACAATCTCTCCATCATACAGCATGTATCCACTTGCTCCGACTGCCATGATTTGTTCTACTGCATATTCTAGTCCCACTGCTTTTGATGGCAGCAGGTCTCAAAACAGAAGTTTTTTTAACAGGTCCCAAACACAGAAGTTTTGCTTGCACACTGATAACTTGTACACAGGAAAAAGACTCAGTGAACTAATGTGCAAATGATATGTATAAACTTGGCTCTTCTGACAGCATCTGATAACACAATCTGAAATTAACCTCTACCACATATATGCTAATTCCTATAAAGTATGTTGCATATGCTGTTAGCACTCTGCAAGACTGTCTATAAACAGAAACAAATCTTTCTGCAAAAAGACTTGAAGTTACTATAGGCCATTCAATATACTACTGAACCTAGAAGTGCTTAAATAAATAAGCAAAAGCCTAACTGGTATATGTCACCAGAAAAAAGTATCAACAAGAATCTCATTCCTGATATGTTTCAAACACAGATAATAAAAAAGGTTGTAAAGATCTTGTATTACCTCAATCTTGTCAGAACTCATATACCATGACCAAAAGAAGAGGAGCAAATGGCTGTCTTCACAGCTCAGTGCTATGCTGAAAAACAGTGATCTAGAGGTAAGATAAAACCTGGTGGTTCTTTACATGGCCTGAAACCTAAAAATTTTTAAAAATTGACTGCATAATCTTTTTTAAAAATGAACGAAGTATACCATACATGTTTGTATATACTTATTTACTAGCTCTATGGCACAGTGAACAACAAGGTGTAAATCAGATAAAGAGATTTCACAGGAGTCATATATATACAAGGAACCAAACAAGGGGAAGTTCATGTAGATGCTATGTATATAGGAGAGTTATAAAACCCTAGATACATAGACAAGAGAAAAAATATACTGCTACAAATGAAAATTATTTCTGTTTTACTAAAAAGAACCGATCCATACTGTTCCCAGATTATTCTGTGTTCGTGCACAGAATACACCTAATGTACATTTATGTAGGCATCTCATCTTGATTTTCCAACATTAGTTCCACAGTCATCATAAAAAAATATTACTACCTGGCACTGATTTTGGTACACTTTTAGATCCTCACGGAGTTTCATATTTTCTTCTACCAGTTTATTCTTGTTTCTTGCTATTTCATTCACAATTGCCTTTAGCTTTTCAATAACCAAATCATCGTTTTCACTTTTGGGCTGGGTATAGGTAATTAGCTCTTCTTGCTTTTGTTTCTTATTGTGTATTTGGAGTTGATAGTTTTGGGTCTGCTTCTATAAAACAGGAAAATATTTTAAATTAAACTCAATAATTGTATGTAAATTGCCAGGACCAAATCATTACAACTGAAATCATAAGGCTATTCCCATCTTCACCTGGATTTGCATTCAAACAGTTTGAATTACTTGCCCTCAGCAAAAAAAAAAAAANAAAAAAAAAAAAGAAATTTCAAGAACCTTCAAGGGCACAGGAGTTTTTCGAGGATTTTTTTTCTCCTGTGCTGTGTATTTTCCTAGTACTTAATGTTAATGAGCCTCAAATGTGAAAAAGGTGATTATGATGACCTACTCAAAGCAGTTACCTGTGAGAAATAGTTTGAGAGCAATGTTCCTCTTTGATTCATTGAACTCAGTAGGAGCTCTGTGTGTGTGCCTCAGGATAGATATTAACCTGTGACTAGAGGGTGACCATTACAGGGGTCGTGTACAAACAGCTCAGCTACTACAGAAACTGTACTTCTTTGAGATCATTATCCTTAAACTTGGGGAAGAACCATTTGTACATTTGGCGGAGTCCTACACCCCATGCAGCTTCTTGTACCAATTAAAATCCGTAACACAAAACTTCAGAAAATTGGTACTGCCAGTATTTCTGAATCCACAGGCATTGTTAAGAAGCATAATTACTATGGCAACTGTTTTTGCTGTTTAAAAAACTATCCACATGAATCCCACTACTGGGAGATTAACAAGCAGCACTAATCTTTCAGAAGACTGAGAATTACTTGAAAAATGACAATAAAATATGACCTGGAAATCATATATCATGTGCATAGATCAAGTTGGGCAAGAAAATATAAAGTAAAAATAAATAGGGTTACAAATACTATATTTCACTGACAAGGACAGCAAAAAGTCATACTTCAGACAGTTTTTGATTTTATTGACTATGTCCCTGTAATTTGTGTTGGCTGAGAACCTAAGTAGAATGGACCACAGGCTGCATATCAGATAAAAAGCAAACAAAATTTGGAGATTGTTTCATTTCTACAGAAAAACAATTCAGGTCCCATTGACATCCAAGTTATGGACTCTGATATACCAAAGTGTCAATGCATCCTGTGAAAGATAGTGCAAGACTCCAACTGGAAATCAAAGATCTCATGAAAGATGAATTTGAGGCAAAGATGCAGGAACAATTAACACTTCTGAAACAGCTAAGGGTAACAGTCCATTAGACTTGTATTTCAAAAAATAGTTGCTTTGAAGACAATTTCCTTCACAACTGTAAAGTAAGACCAAGTTCATTGATGGCAATGAAAGCTTCAACAGAAAAATGTGAATGATCACCCTGAGTAGTCTATTTTGGCTTGTCTAACTGTACAGTCAACATGTCATCAGTCAATAGTTTTGTCTAGTCAAAGACTTGCTTTTTTAACACATTTGTACGGAAGTTCAATTGCTGGAATATAATGCTCTCAGCAGCTAAACCCAAAACATAACTGTCACCCTTGGAAACTCTGGATATGTGTAAAGAGTCTCACAGGAATTGTTAAGAAAGCGTTTCACTAGATTAAGATCCAATGAGCTTAGTAACAGTGGAAAAGGGAATTACCAGTGAACAACATAATTGGCTTCCCTTTACTTAATTTTCAAGCTGTTTTCTGGCCCAGTCAATTTGTAAGATATTTTCTGAGGTTTTTTTCTCAGAGAAGGATAGGTCATCTCAACATCATTAAATAACATTTTTTTTCTGGATTAGAAGGAACTAAAAAAATAAAAATATGCAGTATCAATAGTCTATATATAAAAAAAAGCAATAAGCAAATTGGCAAGTAAAAAATAGTCATAAAGTCAACCAAGGAACTGCATGGTAACTAGAAGGCTGAAAAATATTTAAAAAAAAGGGCTAAGTCATCCAACAAACAACTCCAAGAGTGATTCTGGAGTAGGATATGAAAATTCATTTTTCTGCATAAATGATACTAGTGTATATTTATGATCTTCAAAAAAATGAAGGCTATCAGATTTGAAGGAACTTTATACTTCTGTCAACACCTTAATGGCATGCACTACATACTGTGTAGGATACTTTTTAAAAACTTGTCACAATTAATTGCATATTAGTAAATAGCATGGAAAAGTATCTTCATAATATGCTTTAAAAGTAAAAAGGAACACTCACTGGTAATTGTTTGGGGTTTTTTAAGAGAAATGTTATCATTTTCATGATCCTCATTCATTTTCTCATTTTCATGAGAAAAATTAAATTAAAATAACTGCATGTATCATTAGATCTTCCAGTATGGTTCTGTCTTACCATATGTTCACTACCAATACAGACATGCATTATAAGATTCAATGTAAGCTTAGGTTTTAAAAATTAAGTTAAAGTTCTAGCTGAGCAAAGACTTCATTTTCTTCCTAGAGCAGGAAGGTAGAAATTTTACCTGAAATAAATTACATTTCTCGGGCAATAATTTTGGTTGCATATCTACAGAAACAGGGTTATTTACATAGGTTGTCCCATTCTTCTCCCATTCTCGTGATTTTGCCTTATATTCCTGAAAGACAGCAAAACAAGGCTAGCAAATATAGAGAAAAGATCTATTTTCCTCAATCTAAAGAATTTTGTAATTTGTATCTTTCTAAGAAATATCTAGTTTTTTAATTAATACATAATCTTTCCATAATTTTGGAAAGATGTTAAAAAAAAAGAACAACTCAATAAAACAGCTATCCAGTCATCCACACCAGAGAAAGACCAAGCTTAAGGGCTATTGATCTGAGAACAATGAGTATAAACATAATAATTGAATAAAAACTATAAAGTAAGATATTAGAGTTATTACTATGATCCACAAATTTTATTGGATAATAGTTCCTGTGACTTTAAAGCTACATCAGTGCTGAGCAGGGTAATCAGCAGGGAATCAAACCCTTAATATTCAGACACAAAGCGCTCACTTTTCGCCTTTGTTTTTAATGGGACAGCAGCTACACTGAATAAATTTTATTTCTTGCTCTCTTGAAAATTGCTGCTTCAGGTTCCAAGTTCATCTAATTTAAACAAAAAACTGTTTAAGAAATTCTATTCGATTTATCTACTATTGTTTTTGTATTTGCACTTACATTCATATTTATAGTGTATTTGAATTTGCTTTTAACTCATGCCAATCCTTATATGTTCACAAATACATTTTAAAGGCAGTATCCTAAAAATAAGCAGAACTTCAGTTACTACAGCTGCTGCTCTTTTAGTTTGAAAATTTAGCAAAATAACAGTACACTGATTTATATATTGAAAACTAATGGAAATGTTGTTCTAAAAAGACAGATGATATTTTATAATTAAGCTAAACTGGCATATTCTCCAAATTTGAAACAATAAGGGGTTTTTTTGCTACTGAAAAAACCCTGACTATTTCTCAACATAGATTAATACAAATCTTCTTCCATAACTTTCCTAATATCTGCTTTGGCATTTAAAACAATAAACATCTTCCTATTTCATAAAACATGATATAAATGGAGTTTCAGACTACTTAATGAAGACTGCAGGTTCAAGGCTTCACTAAAGCACTGCTGAGTTCAGTAGATTTTCACCACAGTAATTATTTCCTGAATACTCAAATTTGCTGAATATATTCCAAGCACTCATTTTTCATACTGCATAATTAATCAAATTATAGCATTGTCTTACATTATTTTCACATTTTACTCTTGAGTAAGGTTATTCTCAAATTAGCTGACAGTAGTGATATATCAATGATAGATGTACAACCCATTTATTATTCTTGTACTAGCTGATGTTGGCAGCCATGCTGCAATCCAAAGCATTGTAGCTTTTCTGATGGTGAGAACTTCCATGTGGAAGAGACAGCCAACATCATGTAGAGATGGAATGTATCTCTGTCCATACAGAAACCCGGAGGTCGCAGGAGTTAGTCCTATATTTTATAGAATAACAGAAAACCCAAGTCCAAAATACAGATCCTAAGACCCTGCTTAATTTGGGTTAAAAGTAGGAAATTACTTAAAATCTACTAAGCTGAATTTCTTGATTGCGAAGTCCTCAGTGTCCAAATCATCTACATCATAAATCTACATCATAAATGTGTGAGTCTTCCCAATGCTTAGCAGCTGGGCAAGCTGCTCCCATATCTACTGGTACCACTCTCCTTGCTTTGCAGCAGCACCCAGCCCAGTAAGCATATGGAGCACACACTGCTTTATTATGCTGTTCACAAAGGATGGACAGAGCAAATATGAATTTTTTGATCATCCTATGCTTCATCAGATCAGTGGTTAGACTGTTCTTCCCATAAGTGGAGGACTTGGTGTAAAAATCTTTCAAGAGAGAACTTGAAGTATAATCTTCCCATGTTAGTTTCCTACCTAACAGACAAATGTTATTTTTCAATAGGCTCCTGAATTTTTCCTTTTGAAGTTGTTTCATTCAGCTCAGGATATCAGGAAATTTATTGGATAGGTAAAAATGAAGCAGCAAAAATTAGCATACCTAGAGATTATATTGGTCAGTTATAAGACATAATACTGGCTATCAGTTTCTGCCCCAGTGAATGGAGCCAGAGGAGTATTTGGAGAGAAGACACCACTTGTGGGCACACTCTCTAAAAGTTCTCTATCTTGCCTAACTATCCTGTTGGTCCAATAAACACCTGATTATTCTGCAGATCATAAAGTAACCTCTGAGAAGTAAAGGCTGGGAATTATGAACAAAAATCAGTGCCTTCCTCTATTCAAGAATAAGTCCACTAAAATCCAGCCTGTGTCCAAAGGGATAGGGAATATGACTGAATCCTGTCCTCAGCATCTATTATATTATCTACTCTCCCAGTCAGTATGCTGGATTCTGGAGGATGTATTTTCAAGTGCCTAATCCTTCTTCATACATTGCCTAGGGAAATCAAGCACTGAGGTCAAGGCTGTGGATTGCCTCAGGCATATGGGTGCTGACAAGATGTACGTGTAACAAGCAGTTTTCCAATCCTAAATCCTTTTTTCTATGTAGTCCAATGTGGTCAAGGTTGTCCTGAGGTCTATAAAACTTGAATTAATGGTAGGTGTTGTGTGACAGTATCCTGCATATGTACAAGCTCTCATGCCTCAGGAGATTGTGTCATCCAGTACACATATATTCATCAGGAAAACAGTAAAATATAGTTACACTTACAAAAAAAAATTGATATTAAATAATATTAAAACTAAGAACCATTCTTGCCAAAACACAACAATTATATAATTTTTGTAGAATTATGAGTGAAATAAAGCTTACGATTTTAAATCAAAGATTACTTCTAGAAGCATATTAAAATTAAAATATAATGAGAAAGTATTCTTACCTCCAGTTTCATGTATAAATTCCTTGGGTTAGATGATGTCTCCAGGTTTTCCTCACATTTTTCTCTACTTTCGAGCTTCTTTTGTCTTAACAGATGTGACTGTAGCTTTTCGTAACTATGTGTCAACTTTGAGAACTAAAAACAAAAGTAGAGTTGAACATGCAGAATCTATCAAGGATGACCACATGGCCAAAGTTTTCTGTAAACTAGAATCACCAACTGCAGCTTTAGCATTCTAAATGTTTAATCAATGTAACAAAAAATCAATTAATAAAGTTAAAATCAATTAATAAATTTATCACAGATGAACTAGACTAAGCTCTCATAGAAAGTTAACTAACTGTTGAAATGGGTTGATTTGACAGCTACTTAATTCTGCTGCAGTTCTCCATGGCACTGTCACCCATAGAGTCATTTCCTCTACAGTGCTCATATGGAATGTTCTATACTTGTTTACTGCCATCTTGTGTTGACATTTTTAAAGGGTGCTTCACTAGTCAGAATGAAAGATTAACATTAATGTACTCTAAACGTGTATGTTTCTTCCTTATGATGAAAATGGTTGAAATGTGTGTGATGATTGCACTCTTCTGGTACCACTGAGTGGGTCTGAGAATTAGACACTAAATAGACAGCAGACACTGCCTTCTGATGTCACCATGATAGCCTGGCTTAGGAGTCAGAGGCACAGAAGAAAAGGTACCAGGAGAAGGACCAACCTCTCCAGAAAAACAGCCATTTTTCACATCACTTCACTACACTGCACAAAATAAAGCATCTGTCTAGTGCCTGTTAACAGATTTGATACAGAAAAGTGATACTGTTTGGTAGGAATATGTACATTTGCTTTTGAAAAAAAAATGCAAAGGATATTGATAAAGGAAACACTAAAAAAATGGTCTTGAGGAAAGCTGAGTGAAAGAACTTGGGGAAGAATATTGTGAAGAAGCTTACAATAAATACTGATCATGTCTCTTGTTGCTTAGTTCCTTTACATTGAAGTATATATGACTTAAAAAAAAATCTGACTCTCACATAAAGTTCTTTGTATGCCCCCAAAAAATCCAAAAACCTCATATTTTTGTTAACAGCTCAAAGTGAACTACTGTTTGGAAATGGAATGGAATCCTGTTGAGTCAATACTGAATGAGCAATTGAGGTGTGTTCAGATAACAAACGTGGTGAAAGAAGTCCAGAAAAGATACAGAACAGAAACAAATTTAAAAAAATAATCTGGATGCTTCATAGACACATTTGAGATGAACTTGAGAATCATAATATGGGACAGAAAAAATAATTGAAAAGATGACGAGAAGACAGATTGTCCTGGACTAGAAAGTTTCGTGATATGAAGAGGTCCAGGCATAGATTTCACCAACTTGAAATGTCTGAATAGCAACTCTGTAACACAGGCATAGAGAGCTGAGTTATCACCTTCAAAACCAAATCAAAAGTCTTGCAGTAAAGCTGCATATATTTGAAATTGACTGCCAGAGAACAGAGTTAAGATAAAATATTTAAAATGAGTCAGAGTATCCAGGCTCAAACAACATGGAACTCATTGACCTTGGAAGAAAGAAATCCTTTTTCTAATAACAGTTTTGCTCTTAAATATATTATGGCATATGTGAACTGCCAGGGAAGACTAAATTCAGATAAGACAGGCATTGGAATGTTTATGCTAGAAAGGCTAGGAAATACAGGATCCAACAATTCAGTAAATCAATCTAAAATGGAACAGAGTGGCCAAAATGACAAAATTTAGTTTGTGTCTTAGATATTATTAACAGTAGGATATTAAAGGCAAATTATGGTCTGGATGTTATGATTACTGGAAACTAGACTAAAAGCCCCAAATCCTTCCATTTAAGGTCAGATATTTGCTTTAAAAGGTCCAAGTTGTTCTATTTGCACGTTGTACATGTGAAAAAAAAGAGGCATTTTTCCATCACTTTCAAAGTGAGAATAACTGCTAGAAATTAATATTGAAACAAAAAAAGAAAAAGAAGGATCAAAGTAATGCAGATGAATTTCAAAAGTTTTTGCTATTTAGTTATGACAAAATGCTGCACGTTAAATGAATGCAACAGTGTGGCCTAGGAGTTTCAGGTTACATATCAGGAATTATTTCCCTAATACAAGAAAAATATAGGTTTTACTGCATTCAACAGGCACACAATCAATTCAGAGGGAACACTGCTCATTAAACAGCTGGTTTTAGGAGTACCAAGGGTAAGGACCACAGGACCACAGAAAAGAAATTTGTTCTGAATAGCCTAGCATTCTGATAGCTAGAGAAAGAGACCCTTCCTATGTCTATCAAGATTAGGAAGGAACAAATTGTGGGAACGATTTTAAGAATTTGTCAGTAGAGAAAGATACAATGCTATTAGTAAATAGTAACACTCAATTTGTGCAAAACTAAATTGTAGCTTGTAAGATTCTACAGTTTAGAAGGTGGTGTAACTTCCAAGTGAGAATAAAATCCAAAAGAAGGGAATCAAAGGAGACAAGGCAAAGATTAACACTGTCACAGAAGGTCTATATTTTAGATATGAGTTTGTGTAGCTGAGAATTGGGGACACTAAAGCCATTCCATTGCAGACACTACAGCACTGTAATTCAGGAAAGAAACTCAGTAAGGAGATGTGGCAAAAGGAGGAGCAGAGTGGGACAGTCCTGCTGTCGAGCATAGGTGCTAGGAATTGTTCTGACAGGCAGACTTCTGTTTATCACATAAAGAATCCAGGCAGGCCCCTTAACACAGGCATTTACCAGTTTTCTTTTTCGATCGAGGTGAACAAGGTGGATATTCCATGAAGAAATATGGTTTGGTCAAAGGAGAGGAATGGGGACTGGAAAATAAAATGCAAACAGCATCAGTGCTGGAACCTTTAGAAAAATAAATAGGATGAGAGAGAATGAAATGTTTGGAGACAGGGATTGGGAAAGTGATGTGTATTCTTAAGAGTTAGAAATGCAAAGTTCTTGCATAAAGATAGAAGAAGAAGCAATCAAGAAACTCTAGGAAAGATTAAATGGTCTGAGTGGTAACTAAAAAGGAGAATTTGGGCAAGAAATAGAACTAGGTTTAAAGAGAAAACTTGTAGGTTAGAAGATGTCAGTTTCTTTAAAAAAATAAAAGGGAAAACAGGTTGCATTTGCCCATGGAAAGGACTTGTAGGCTAATTAAAAACTCCAAAATAAAAATCTTTATGAAAAATGGACTTAATGAAAATCTGGACTTTCAGTTTCAGAAGGTTCAATTTCAGTGAAGATATTAGCAACAAAATGTAACATAAGACCAAGCATTTTTAGCATGGGATAAAAAAAAATTTCATTAAGAAATGAAAAATATTGCAGTAAATATTATAAAGAAAAGAGAGCTCTACTATATTTTTGAGGGTAGTTCTGCATTGCTAAAGATACCTGACTACTTATGTGTAAATATCACACTCTTTTTCATTGTGTGATGTTTATCTTCACAAAAATCATGCTAAGATTATGCCTTTCTTTAACTTGTGTAAATGATAAACCAGCATTTATTTCTAGCTACTTTCCAAAATGATTAAAAGTGTTAATTACAAAACAGCCAAAGCATTCACTGCCTATTTACAGAACTGTTTTCCAAATCCATCTTCATATGTAAAAGAAAATATAAATTAAAGATGACATAACATTAAAAATAAGTAATACATTTATTAATTTTTTGGACTCAGGTGTACCATCACTTCTAAATGAAAATAATGATATTCAGTTTATGCAATTCGACATCACTATATAGTAAGTGTGGTGACTTGAAATTCTGCATTATAACACTATGTCTGGTACGAGAATCCAGTGAAGGGAACAGAAAAGTAGCAGAAAAACAATGCAGAGTTTTGTACCTTAGTTGTCAAAATCTGAGAAGTAGAAAATACTGAAGAAACAAAAGCACAGGTGCAGAGCAAACACAGCCAAATTGAACCATAAAACAGTAGAATGATTTGGACTGAAAGGGACCTTTAAAATATCATCTAGTCCAACTCCCCTGCCATAAACAGGGACACCTTCCATTAGACCAGCTTGCTCTAAGCTCCATCCAGTCTGGCCTTGAACACTTCCAGGAATGGGGCATCCACAACACCCCTGGGCAACCTGTTGCAATGTCTCATCACTCTCACTGAAAAAAAAATAATGAATTGTTCCTCAGGTACAGTCTAAATCTGCACTCATTCAGTTCAAAACCCTTGTCATTTTCTCAGCCTGTCTTCACTGAAGAGATGGTCCAGACTCCTCTGATCTTCGTGGCCTCCTCTTGACTCAACCAAACAGGTCCAAGACGTTCTTGTGCTGGGGACCCCAGAGCTGGACACAGCACTGCAGCTGGGGCCTCACCAGCACAGAAAGAGGGGGAAAACAACCTCTCTCAATCTGTTGGCTACATTTCTTTTTATGCAGCCCAGGATACAACTGGCTTTCTGGGCTGCAAGAACACTCTGAAATAAATAAAGTCAGAACAAACTCCCAACATCATTTATGTGGGTTACTCCAGTTTTGATACAATGGAAATCTATAACTTGTGGAAAGCTATCAGGCCACTTGAACAGTTGAGTAAATCAGGGAAACTGAAACCAGAGAAAGGTATAGCAAAAACATGATAAGCACAGTATAAATCTTAAAATCCCTAACGTGCATCAGACTCATATTAGCATGAATCCAATTACCTATTTTATTCATTCACCAAGGCTTTAGTTTATTAGTCTGAAGTTAGGAAATCAAGTATCTGTCTTTATAACAGATGTCACATCCACATCAAAATCCATCCAAAGAGTTTCGACACGACAGTACATAACTTATAAAAGAGCCTGGCAGGAAGCTGTAGTCATCATCATTTGTATGACAAGATTCATCTTTCCCAAATCCATAATGGCATGTCTATACAATTTGGCATGTATTAGTTTTTTATACTGCAATCACAAAATAATGAAGCTGACATTTTTCTTACTTGAGATTTCAGTGCTTGAAGCTGAGTTTCATAACTCTGAGCCATTTCATTTTTAGTTTTCTGTAAGTTTTCCAATTCTTGTTGAAGTAGTCCCACCTAAAGTTAAAATAAACATTCAAATGTACCTTTTCTGACATTTTTCAAAATATGTTTTTTTTGGGAGAGTAATTTGAAACATTGAAAGAAGACCACTGCTTTAAGTAGAGATAGTAAAAATAAGTATTAATTCAGTAACTTGATAATAAAACTGCATACCACAGACCCAGATTGTGTCAACATCAAATTAGGGATTTTATAGTAAAAAAATCTCATTGCACGCTGATATTATGATTTAATCATAATATTTTTGCAAGTCTGTCATTAAAGACCATTTCTGAAAGCTTTTTTAACCCAACTATGCTGTTCCCCATCGTGAAAATTTTCTTTGCATGCCTTATAAAACGATACAAATTACCTTCCCATATTTATGTACAAATTACCAGAAGACACTGTAGACTCATTTCAGCTTCCTAAGGGCAGTGCCATTTGCAACATCATGAATTATTACTGAGTTTCACAGAGACCTGAGAAATGTGACAGAGAGCACACATGGCACCTGTGCTTTTCTGGAAGAATATACTATTGGTAGAATATGCTAAAGTATTTCAGATAATGTCTCTGTACTGCAAATAAACTGATGCTTTGAGGATGGGCTACTTGAATTCTCTTGGTTCCTCTGACTGCAGGGCCTAAGGGCAAGTTCCTAATTGCTCATTAGGGAGAGTCACTCCATTTTCAAAACCCCCACAGGCAATTCAGCCATCTAGCTCACACAAGGATGCCCTCATGTAAACACCTAAATTCAGCTGGCTTGAACTAGAACCAAATGCTATGCAAGGATTTCTTGATGTTTCTGAATAATTACTCAGCAGAAAAGACTCCAAAGTACAGACAACATCAGGTACACTGGGGCTTTAAGCTTCATAAGAAAGTCTAAGTAGTAATACATTTCAAATCTTCACCACGAATAAAATTACCATACAAAGATATATAATGTAAAATGTTAAAAACCAGGTATAAACAGGAGTAACAAAGACGTAATTTTGGGAACCTATTTGAACTGCATTCTTCCATTTAAAATTTCTGATGAAATGAGAAGGGCTGGCATTTAGAAAAAACATCAAATTATCCTTTTACAGCCTACCCGAGAATATTTGATGTAGACTTTAGGGAAATAGAAGAAATATGAGATTTTCAATGACATTTTTACAATCACTTTTCAGAACAGAAGCATACTTTAAAACAAAACACTAAGGATAATTAGTGACCTTTAAGGGGTGTTTGGTATTTTTACATGATAGAACAAACGGTCTTCTTATAGAGAATTTAAAGCATACTAATAAGAAACTACCAGAATAAATACTTTCTTTATAGAATGTGATATTCTTAAATACCTCTTGACCTTTTTGATCCAGCTTGCTTTGGGCACTTGCTAATTCTTGATCCTGGATATCCATCTTTGCTTCCAAAGCTCTCGTCTTTCTCTCCCATTCTACTTGCTTTCTGTTTACCATGATGTCAATTTGATGCACTAATTCCTGAAGTTCAGCTTCACATGGAGAGGCTCTAAAAACATAAAGAGATTTATTTTTTCAAATAAAGAATACGGGAGAAAACAGATTTTTATTTACATTGCTACTATTCTATTTTAAACTAACCACTTTTCAACAACCGAAAGAAAGAAATGGGGAAGTTAAATGATGCCTTCAAGTGTAGGTGGAACCTCACTTCATTAATCTTGATTTTGCCTGCATGCTTAACTTTTGACTGCACTAAACTGAAAATACAGCTCCTTAATGTGGATATGACTTTATCACAAATCTTTTATTTGGTGCTTAAATTGTGCACATCCCTTGTTTTGATAATTATCACAGGAAATTTGAGTGAATATTTTAGATTTGTAATATCATAATTAAAACTTAGCATGATTTTTTTAAAGTTAAATTCTATAAAACTTCTTTTACATCCAGAAATCCTTGAAACTGTAAGAGTATCAATGTTAAGCTTGGAAGGGCTTTTTAAATGCACACATAAATCTTAATGACTTTTTAATGTTAAAACTGTTGGCAGTGCTGTATTAAAATTTAATACGAATCATAGGCTGATAGTAACCAAAGTGCAAGCAAGTGATGTATGTCTCTCAAAACAAAAAACACCTCCCTCCCAAGTGCCTGGAATCCATCTGAAAAGTAGCACTAATGATTGGTAAACTTTGATTTCCCCTGGGTGGAATATAAAATGGGATTCTGGAAACAGAAGATAAAGTGATACTGCTTTATCAGGTCTACCAGCCACATCAGGACTACCTTTCCCTTGATACTGCTGTAAAGACCTGTGCACTTCCAGCCTCCTGGAATGTCATATGATAACACTTTGGTGAACCACCTACAGTGACTCAGCTAGATAATTTTAGCCTTCAGAAACAGGTATATGCTTTATTGTGTGTCACATGGATAATCTAAATATTGTCATGCAAGCAAGA
Source organism: Nicator chloris (assembly GCA_013400495.1). Classification (NCBI taxonomy): domain Eukaryota; kingdom Metazoa; phylum Chordata; class Aves; order Passeriformes; family Pycnonotidae; genus Nicator; species Nicator chloris. Next base: position 96,334 of record WAAE01011172.1, on the reverse strand, counting down.
ACACAACTTCTAGCCTAGATCATCAGATTACCCTTTCAGATCCATCATGGCTCACACCCTTCACTCTTAAATTTCACCTGCCTCTTTCAGATCTTCCTGCACACGGCAAATTCTGCATTTGTTGCTAAAAAAATTTCTCTTGACGGTTCTTGCATGTTTCTTGAACCTAGAGCCATCATTATATGAAATGGAGCTGTTGAAAAAGAATCCCTTCTGAAAGAGTTTCTCAGTCTATCTTCACTTTCTCTAATTCCTTACCTGGATCCTCTAAGCACACTTGCAGCTGCAAAAGGAAATCTGTACGTGAAGTTGTAGATTACTGCTGCTGTTGTACTACCAAAACTACTCTGTACCAAGGCTCTGGTATTAAACACTGATCTGCAGTCATCTCCACCCACTACCAGAGAGGTGCTACTTACTTGCTGCAGTAACTATTGCTTTAGTCCACTAGTGTTTTGAAAAGAGTGCTAATTAGTCCCCTCAGAATATGGTCAATTATATGGCACCACAGTCATGACAATTTATTCTGGTCACTGGATGTGGAATGCAGTGGTTTCTTTTGTTTAATCAGATATCATGTGAACAAACACACAAAGAACAAAATTTCTCATAAGCAAAGAAGCATGCATGGGGTTTTTTATCCATGTGGATTCAGCATTCCCAGTTTGCTGAATGCATACATCGAGTGAATTTGTCATACGGCGAAGTAATGACTTGTACTTCAGCAAGTGGCAGCTATTTTTTGGGGGGGGTTCATTTACTTTGAAACAGCTCAAAACACTTAAAGTTATCTCATTTTAAAGCGGTGTAGGCAAGCTCTTAGTCTTCTTTTATTCTGTCTCTATATAATGAAAATAGAGATGAGTCATATTCTACTGTCATTAATAACTATTTATCTTCATGTAAAACGAAACGTTTCCAAATTTAGACAAAAATCCAGATAAAAAATTTTACCACCTCCACGCCTTTTTCTTTATCACAAATGATTTTTGCACTAGTTAGACCTTTCTAGCTCTATTTATCCATCTTTTGCTTTGGAGTTGTGCACAAGTCTGCTTTTTACTGATGGTTTCCTAACAGACATAGAAAGAATGGCATTGTCCATACACTCCAGAATGAAGTTGTTATTTAAAAACAGATGATTTAAGAAATGTTTGGTTCGCACTGTCTGTCTTGACTTTATACTTTCTTCTGTTATTATTTACATTTGCTCACAAATAGGAAAATAAGTATGGCCATATTTATGCAAACACAAGCAAAACTTATTCAATCTTACATAGTATATTCATTAGGTTTGGATATTTCTACAGTCAATATTAATTCATTTTATTATTGCAAACCTTGCTCTAAAAATAGGAAATATACAAACCAGTTGTGATAGAATCTTCTACCCCAAAGTTCCATTGAAAGAACTACAACTAACTTATTTAACAACTTTCAGCCATACTGAATCATACACATTTATGGATTAGACAATTTGTGATTTATGAGTCCTTGCAGCTGCAATGTAATTGTCATGATTTTCACCACCATTACTCAGTCATTTTCCCAAATTTTAAAGGTACTACATTATCCCTGGAATACTGTCAGCACAGACTGAAATTGTTTCCTTTCAGTGAAGGTGTGTCCTAAACTACTCTTCTAGGTTCTTTGTATAGTTAATGGAAATAACTTGCTAGCAAGAATTATGGTTTATGATGGCACAAATTCCTCTAGATCCATCTGCCATAGCCTGAAATTTCATATATTGATTAAAATAAAGGCAAAGCAGAATCTTGAATTTTTGAAATAGGCTTCTGACTTGTAGCCAAAGAATAGCAATACCTTTGGGGTTTTCTAATTCAAGTTTTTATATGGCTACTTTCACAAATCATATAACTATGATATGAAAAAAGAATTCCCTCAAAGCAAAAAAAAAACAAAAAAAAACCACCCAAAAACGGGGGGGGCACACTGATCAGAATATTTTACTGCAGCAATTTATATCTATCATGAAAAGTGCATTCATTATTCTTCAGCACAACACAGCACACTTTTAAACCCCAATAAAAACTTTCTTGGGCCAGAATATAGATCATGCCTCTTTTATTTTCCGAAATGCTTTTGCACTGGCTAATTTGAAAGCAGTTAGTAAGTTTACATACAAAATTATAAAGGATTAATATTCTGTTTAAGTCATTAAGCGGGGAAGTACTTCTCATATATGTGTGTTCCTTGAAGATGCTGAATGGGATGAGGTCCTACACCATGTCTTACTCATGTTCTCACTTCTTTAGAAAGACTTTGTACTAACATTTTTTAGATTAACTAAATGCTAACATATTTTTTAGATTAACATTAAAAGAACTAAACTTGGGTTATGTAAAAAAAATGATTATGCATTCTTATGAAAAGTGCACTTAATACTTGGGGAGAACAGTTGTAGTTATTATCTGGGCAAAATAAGGCTAGGGCTTTAGCAATGAATTTTATTTTCAATATTCTTAATGTTTTAAGAGCTGTGATAAGTTTATATTGCTGTAGCCTAGCAACTTCAAGTACTTTCTAAAAAAAGTTTGAAATAGCATTTCCTAACATCTTAATAAAACCCCACATGGCTTTCATTCCCCCTCCCCCCCTGGTTCACGTATGAATATTTAAAACATTTAAATAACTAACAGAAACAGTGAGTAGAGTATTAGCCAAAGCAATAAGATGTCTTAATTATCAGCAACTTCCCCAGTTTGCATGAAAAGCAGGAGAAATAGAGTATCAAGTTTGCTTCCAAAAGCATTAATATTTTGTGTTTCACAGTTTTAATAAACCTACATAATTCAATTCCATCATATATTCAACTCCCAAGACAGTAAGTCATTACCTACTTAGTCACAGCTTGTTCCTGGAACACTTCTAAGTCCTCCTCCATAACACTGATTGTCTTTTTAACCTGTTAAAAGACCAAAAATCAAGTAATTCAGATTCTTAAATGCATTCATTTACAAAGCTGAGTTGTGCAAGCTGGATAGTTCTATGCTTTCCTTTCATATTATGCAACTTTCTCATTGCAAACAACAAGGACAGGGGAGTACAGCTCTAATTACAGGCTGGAATGGGCAAGACAACAACTTGGGGAGCCCAGCTCAGCTAAGCTCAGCTCAGCTCCACTCAGCTCTCTGACAGCAATTCTCGCACTTGGTGTAGCACTGAGATACCAGAGGTGGTGCTGAGCTCGAACCTAGCTCTGGGTCTCCATATGGAAATTGTTTTGGATCATTCCCTGCTGTGCGATGTCGATGATTTGCGAAGACACTCTGAAGCACGTGAATCTAAATTTGCCATAGATCCATGGCTGCGTTCATCAAACATTTGTACCTTTGCACACCGCGATTAACCTCCGGCCAGGCTGTAACTGCTCTCAAAGACCATTTCGGGTCTCTGCTGACTGCTCACTCCCTTGCCTGGCAGATGCAGTCGGAGACACGCAGCCCTCAAACACCTCGGCAGGAAGATCAGAACAATTTTGCTATTGCTCAGACCAGTCGGGTTCTGTGGGTCCAGCAGGACGCAAGGATGTGGGGGCATGTCTCCCTGCATGCAAGAACATTATGGGTGACGGGGGAACATGGAACAGCCCTAATCCCTCGTGGGGAAGAGCAGCGGGGCTCTCCAGCGCACGGGTACCTGTACCTACAGATGTGAGCAATGACACATGGCACTGCAGCCTTGGCTCCACAGGGAGCAGGCACTTGAGGTGACATTGCCAAAGGGGCGCCATCTCCACAGGGGACCCGCACCGGAGGGCACTGCCAGAGGGGCACTGGCTGAAAAAGCAACAGGCACCAGAGGTGATGCTGCCACAGGACCAGCCATACGAGATCGACACCTCAGGTGACACAGGCACAGGGACAGCCTTGGCACCTTGCCGGACACCTGAGGGGACGAGACGGACAGGCCCCCCCGAGCTTCCGCGGCCGCCCCCTCCCCTCCCGTTACCTGCCGTGCTGCCCTCTCCTCTCCTCTCCTGCCGCCCCCGCTGCCGCTGTGGCCGCGGTAGGAGCCCGCAGCCCCGCCACCCCCGGCGCCCGTCCCGCCGCAGCTCCCGCCCGTCGCCGCGGTAACGCGGAGGGCGGCGGGTGAGGCGGGAAGGCGGCCGGGACCGGGCCAGGGCAGGGCCGGAGCAACGCCGGGGTAGGGACAGGACAGGGCCGGGCCGGGGGAGGGGCGGGGCAGGGGCGAGGCAGGACAGGGCCGGGCCGGGGGAGGGGCGGGGCAGGGGCGAGGCAGGACAGGGCCGGGCCGGGGGAGGGGCGGGGCAGGGGCGAGGCAGGACAGGGCCGGGCCGGGCCGGGGCAGGGCCGGAGCAACGCCGGGGTAGGGACAGGACAGGGCCGGGCCGGGCCGGGGCAGGGACAAGACAGGACAGGACAGGGCCGGGCCGGGCTGGGGCAGGGACAAGACAGGACAGGGCCGGGGCAGGGCCGGGCACCGGCCTCGACGGGGGCAGGGGAGCGGCGTGGGCATTCCGCGGTCACTCCCTGCGTCCCTCCCTTCGTGCCGAAGGAAGACAGTGAATTTCACCACGGGAAAATTTCAACCGGGGTAAAGAACATGTACTTTTCCTTTAACATAATTTAAGAAATCAGTAGGCAAGGTGTTTTCTTCTTCTTCTTCTTCTTTTTTTTTTTTTTTTTCCCATTTTGCCTTAAAACACTGTTATTACTAGATAATGAAAAGGCTGAACATCACCCTTTCCTCCCTGAATGACTAGGTATGCTTTTGTCAAAGGGCTTCAAAAGATTTTCAGATTATTTGGCAAACGACCTTGGCCTGACGTCTTTCCATTCTTGTGGCCTTCAGCCTGTCTTACTGAACACCAAAATGCTTTTAGGAATTTCAGCTATTTCAGCTCTTTACAGTAATAATTTGGGGGAGTTTACATCTCTTCAAACACCAGTGAGTTTTTCTACCGGGATGGTACCATTCACTTTGTATGTATTGTCCTGAAATTTCACGGAGCAGTTCCGGGACTTGCTGGTCTGTTTCTGTGCACCACATGTCCAGCTTTGGCTTTGTTTTTCTTAATATATTTACTGAAATTAGCCAAGTGAACAGCAGTTTTAATACCAGTTCTAAGGAATAATCTATTTCATTGGGTTCCTACATACTATGCTGTGGCAGATGGTTTTTGTGTCAGCAAAACTGCTGTTTCAAGCTGTGAAATACGATTTTTTATTTATTTTTTAAATAAGAGACTAAAATAAAATTATATGCAGAGTTTCGGGAAAGTCACAGAATGACAGAATTATGAGGACTGGAATGGACCTCTGGAGTTCATCTATCTGGAGAAACTAACTCCCTGATGAGGTTTGCCTATTCATTCTAGAAAATAAGAGTTTTCCCTTGTAGCCAAGCCTCTCAGGATGACCGGAGAAAGCTGTGGGACCAGGTGTGGCACTCTGAGCCCTGAAAACATTTTCTTCATTACACTTTTAATACTTCATTACACTTTTCTTCATAATTTACTTACTGTAATTGAGTTAATTTTTCAAATATAATTTCTTATAATTGAAATAGTTTTAAGATTTTTTAAAATAGTCATATTTGGGATTATTTTAAATACTGAGCTTTAAGATGATTTAAAGTATTATATTCTGGAAGTAGTGTCTAATGCAACTGCCAGCAAATTTCCATTTTTTCATCTGCTCAATCAACATGAACTTTTCAGCCATATTCCCAGTGTATATGTTTTAATTTCCTCCCTGTTTTACCCTCTCTCAGTGGTAATCAATTATTCAGAAATTTAACTTCCATCTGTCATGCCTAAATAGAATTGGAAAGGGGGCAACTTAAAAAAATACAGAAAAATAGTTTTTAAATTACTTATCTACATTTTCAAAGCTTTTTAGAAGGACAACTCCACTGTCAATAGCTGGAGTTGTGTTTCTAACTCTCATATGTATATCTAAATACCTCCCCCACTATATTAAAAAAATCCCATCTCAAATTGCTGACCTTTTCTATATGCTTTTGCTCATCCACACCATCTCTTACCTGAGCTTGTCTTATGAGACTCAAAACTGTTATTTGTTGACTTTAAAGAACATGCCTTACAAATTGTGCCAGCCAGCCAAAAAATAAAAAGCTACTTTCAAATCAGCTTTTAGATTAGGATTCATGGAAAGCTATAAGCGTATTTCTGCACGAAAAAAAGAAAGTAGATCCGGGCAGGTACACAACAGAGTGTGAACAAATGTCAGACAAGACAAGGTACAACACTGATCTATTTACAAAAGCAAGGGCAACTAGGCATTAGCTAGGAAGCTGCCTTGCAGAAGGATCTCAGATTGGAGCGTTGGCAGTGATTAATGGGATGAAATGTAACAACTCAAAATGTTGGATTCTGTACCTAGGGGTTGAGAGTTTCTAATACTAAAACAATAATACACAATTCAATATAGAATATTTCCAGAGCAGAATAAAAGTGGTGGTGTTAAAGGAGTAGCATAATTTAGACATACTTCCAGTGATAAATGACTATATACCTACTAGTTATCCTTCCTAGGTATTTGTCACTTGAATTCTTCAACATGTGTTTGGTTTGTAGTGCAATATGTAATAGCAGGTAAAAGCTAAGTGCATTTGTGTATTTAACTTTAAATACAGACTGTATTTACAGGATATATTCACAATTTACTTTGCAATCTCAGATGACAGATTTGACTGAACATTTTCTTCCAGTAAGCTCAGTATAGTTCTCATAAGAAACAGACTCATTTCTTTAGGATTGGAACCACAGGATTTTAGTGATGCTTATGTGATGGATTCATAGCAGCTCTAAAAAAGTTTATTAATTGCATTCTGTATGTTAGTTTGAATGCATATAGACACCCCAACTTAATTTACAGAAAAGAAAAGGAATAGCTGAATATAAGCCATCCATCAACAACTATGCAGGAGTCACTGAGAGACAACAAAATCCATGAAAAAAATCCTTCAGACATAAGCAATAACAGAAGAATGACATTTAAAAAAGAACCTTTGCAAGAGGGATTTCTGCTTGTGAAAATGAGACAGGCATAAAATGTGCCTGAAGATTCTGAAAGTGCCTGACTAATTTACTGGCAGGAGCTGATAAATCCTGACATAATACAGACATAGATGAAGAGTACTGTTTCTAAATATTTTGTTCTAGTGTAAACTGAAAACTACTCTTTTCTTAAGCAGCTTATGAAATCTCTGAAGGAAAGAACAGAAAGAGTTTGTATTTAGTAGGATTTGCCAGGTAAACCAATTGATATGTCATACTGGAGGCTGAAACCTTGGAGTGGAGAATTGTAAGAATTTATCCTATAAGAGGAAACCTGAAAATTAAGGGTAGTGCTCTGGGAGAATTCAGACAGGAGATAAAGGTGCCGTTAGGCCTGGTTTTGTGACATCTAGAATTTAGTCTTTCTGTGTCAGTCTCTAAGGATGACTCAGTGGTAGAAAATAGTGGTAGAATCATGTAGGTTGGAAAAGACCCTTAAAGATCAGAGTCCAACCTCTAACCAGCACTGCGAAGTCCACCATGGCCCCAAGCACCACATCGACACATCTCTTACATACCTCTAGGGATGGTGACCCCACCACTTCCCTGGGCAGACTATTGCAGTGCTTGACAAGCCTTTCAGTGAGGAAATTTTTCCTAATGTAGGATCTAAACCTTACCTGGTGCAACTTTGAGGCCGTTTCCTGCTGTCCTATCCCTTGTTATTTGGGCAAAGAGATTGAACCCCACCTGGCTACACCCTCCTTTCAGACAGTTGTAGAGAGCAATAAAGTTCCGCCTGAGCCTCCTTTTCTCCAGACTAAACACCCCCAGCTCCCTCAACCACTCCTCATCATCTTTGTGCTTCAGAGGCTTCCCCAGCTCCGTTGCCCTTCTCTGGACACGCTCCAGCCCCTCAATGTCTTTCTTGCAGTGAGGGGCCCAGAACTGAGCACAGGATTGGAGCTGTGGCCTCAGCAGTGCCCAGTACAGGGGGACGGTCACTGCCCTGGTCCTGCTGGCCACACCAGTGCTGATCCAGGCCAGGATGCCACTGGCCTTCTTCGCCCCCTGGGCACACCCTGGATCATGTTCAGCCACTCACTGACCACCACTCCCAGGGCCTTTTCCACTGAAGAGCTTCCCAGCTATTCTGACCCAAGCCTGGAGCACTGGATGAAGTGGTTTTGGCCTAAGACCTTTGTTGAATTTTATCTATATAATGCTACATATTGTCTGCACAAAAGAGCAATCATTTGTTTAAAGCTTGCTGATAATATTTTTCTGGAAACTCAAAATAGTGTTTAACAACATCTTTCATTATGGCATAGTCTTTCCTTTGTAGTTATTCCTAGTGCATCATAAAAATATAAAAAATATTTAATTGTTTGACAGCATGTAGATGGTTTCTAGCTCTATAGACAAAAATACATCTTGTTTAACTTGTTTTTACTTATCAAATGAAATAGTCTGTTATCTGTGATCTTGTCTGCAATTAAAAAAAAGACTGTTAAACTTGAGACCGTACATTTCCTCTGTTGCTATATATCCTTCCACAGTTGCCTCAGTTTCTGTATTGTGCCATACTGACATAAGAATTTATTAAAAATTATTCTGGTTAAGATAGGCAAGTTATAGAAAAAAAAAACACTCTAGAAGCATAAATTTGACTTTATACTTTCTGAGGGGATTACAGGAAACAAACTGTGGGGGTTTTTTATCCTGAATTTAAATTATTTTATGATAGTTTGACAATTTTGGTTTTCAACACCACAAAATGTGCTAACAATTGTACAAGCTGCTTTTGGTCATATTTAAATGTAATGACCCAGGAGTAGATAATTAGAAGTTTTGTAATGTTGCATAGATTTAAGGTTTACTTTTTGAATCAATCACGTTAAGTGAATATTCTGTTGAAATACCTTGTAGAGAAATAATTAACAGTGCTGACATTTAAGTTGTCATTTTGGGTTTCAGAGATAGCAATTGAGGAGATGTCATGGGAGTTCACATTGCTCACTTGCATAAGAATGTATTCATATAGAATACAGCACTGTATTGGTTATATTAAGATGATATTTTCAGGTTATGCTTGGATGATCAAGTGCTCTGCCTTAACTAATTTTATTTCTTTTATCTTTAGAGTCACTGTTTAGTGTTCTAATTATCTGAATGTCATTATTTTCAGAATTAGTATTGGGGTACAGTGGTAGAGCAATTAAAAAGTATTGCTGTGTTATCTTCTATAGAAGTGCATTATGAGGCCTGAGCTATTTGGCTTACCTGGAAAAGTTAAGCTCCCATTTAACTTGACTCTAAACAAGTATTTGGCTAGGGACTCAGAGGCAGGCACGTAGGATACTAGCTTTGTCATTTTCTTGCTTTTCTCTAGAAACAGAAAAGAGCTTTTTATCAACCTAATATCTAAACTAACCCTTCTGACCTTGAGAGCCATAATTCTAGTCAGAGTGCAAATCACAGTAACTCAATATTTGCTTGCTGTCTCTGCTTTCTGCAGATGCTTGCTCTGAACATTTACATGCTCAAGGCTGAGTCTACGCTGGGCAAATACTGCATCTGCTTGAACATCCTGTTCTGCTTAACAGTTGGCAGCTCACAGTGATGAGACTTGAGTTAGTGAGAGTGCTCCTTGCAGGGCCAGCTGCATCCAAATGTATAACACCACCAGCAGCAATGGAAACTTTGCTTCACCTTGCTGGTAAAAAAAGCAAAAGAAAGCAAAGCTTTCCTAGGAAAATTGAGCTAACAGAAATACTCTACATTTTCTACAAGCTGAAAATGAGGATTGTTCATCAGAGTAGCCCAATTACTTCTAAGGGTGGAGCCTTAATCCTTGACTTTCCCTCCCAACCACCATCTCATAAAACTACACTGCAACTTCATTGCAGGCATAACTAATTATTACATTATAAGCACGGTGCTATTATCCAAAAGATTAACTGGCCAGACAGATAGAAGACATGATCAGTTTATTTTTTATTTAGAGTAGCTAATCAAATTAGTGGGGAGAAATGTGCAGGACCCATGGAGAAAGACATAGACACTTGGGTAGTCAAACATGCACAAACACTAATGTCTGAATCTTGTTTTGGGTGTTTGACTGTCTAGAGCAAAAGATTCTTGGAGAGATATTCCTGAAGTATTCTGTCTTCCAACACAGTAGGTGTGGCAAGAGAAATGCTACAGCTGATTCAGGCCTTTGCCCCTTCAAGGCTTGAGGGTTGCTTGGCCAAAGTTTCCGATCGGCATTTCTGGGGCATAAGGCAGAGCTCTTCTCAAAGCAGCTGCTCTTGCTGACCTCCCTGCCCCTGCTAGTTGAGCCAGCTGGGGTAGGAGCTGTGTTTTTCCTCACTAGTACATTCAAATCTGCTGTCTTCTGCTACTTGCTAGCTTCAGCCTGACCTTCATCAGGTCTTAAGGTAAAGCAATGAAGATACCAACAGCAAAGTGTATATCCAGGGAATGGTTTCCTCAGGCTACTGGATATTTTCAAATTTCATGTTTTCCACATGAATAATTTGCCAGGGTTTGAGCCTGTTTTTGAAACAAGGAAACAGAAAATATCACTGTTGAATGTCATGAACTTCAACCTCTGACAAGTTACTTTTCCATTGCTCTTCCAAGGAAATAGCAATTAGGTCAGGATTTTCTGTGTTTGTGTGTGTGTGTGCATATTTTGGATGCTGCTACCATTGCTGTAAAGTGGTAAACAAGAAAGTAGGAAAGAAATCAGCCCTGGTTTTAATTGTGTCTCTGGCCTTTGAGCAATGAGATTTTTCTTCCGCTTGCTTCCTCCTATCTGAAACACAAGACTTGAGAATGAAGATATCTGTAGCAGTCCTTACAGATACCAGTGTGGTGTGTGAGAAACACCAGGATTAAGGGAGGAGCTGAGAGAGGCTGAGGAAGGACTATGAAAGATGAAAGACAAGGGAGGTATGGAGCACATGAGGAAGGGAGTTGGACAACAGTAGTTTTTAAAGTAAGAGGAATGAGATTCTGCCAGTAAGGACCCAAATCACCTCTGTGTATTGGGAGCTGTTTGGGATGCTAGTTGCTAGCTGTACATACACTGATGCTGGCAAAGGAGAATTTGAAGGAGAAATCGTATCCATTACACAATGTTTATGCTTTTTGGTGCAATTTTATGATGTACCTGTGTTACTTAATTGTCAAGTCCATTGTGGATAGAAGCACACTGTCTTTCATGGAGCACTGCCTTGCTGCTGGAGCAGGAAAGGCTTACAGGTTATCTGAAACAGAGAACTGAACAAATACTAAATGAAGAATCAATCCTCCTTTTAAACTTTTGCACCAGTTATGAAGGAGAACATCTGAATGGAATTTCCAGAACTTCATTAGCTACTCTCATAATGTTGCATAAAACCAGATGTACTGTGGACAAAGGTCTGCAGAAAAGATCTTGGTTCAGTAAGAACATAATTGTTTTCTAAACAACTAAATAACATGGTTATTACTAATAACTAAATTATTATTAGTTACTAATTAGTAATTACTTATTGCCAACTACTAAATAACATGGTTATTACCTTGATGTTAAATAACATGATTACTTAGTAATGTTAGAGCCACCATGGATTTGTTCTATAGTGATCCTTTCACAATCTTGAATATTCTTCCTTTGCCTTAAAACAACTCTAGTTCCATCTCTTTAAAACTCTCCATATCCTCCATAGTGATCTTGCACATTTTTGCAAGTGTTTAGGAACACTGAGTTAAAAAATTGCCTTTGACTAGAAATGCTGTATTCTGCATCCTCTACATCTCAGGAAAGGCTCAATTTTTGTTCCCTTTCTGATGCTGCTTACTTTTCAAATTAACTGTTGAATAATTAAGTTATTATCTTATAGGGTTTTCTAATAATGAGCTATAAGCACAGGGATTTGTGTGAGATCAGTGCTCAAAATGTCCTTGTTTAGTCTCCTAACTTCTTTTGTATTCCTGACATACCTGATTGCTGCAATCTATGATTGACTGAATATACTTTATGAATAGCTTGTTGATGTCCTAGGACCCTCTGGGACAAAGGCAGCTGCAAACATATAAGGTGATATTAGTATTTTCCATCTTATCAAAGAAAGTTCACAGCTGGGGAGATATTAAAGCTATATTTTCGGCTCTCCACATTCCCTGTAGTTTAAATTGAAAGCCCCAATATAAAATTGAGGACTAAAAATAGCTTCCCCCACTCAATGCACAGTATTATAAAGAACCTTCTACTTTACCTACTTCTCTCAAAGCCATAATGGTCTTTAAAGGCCAATTCTAATCATCTTTATATCCAGTCTAGATTCTGCTGACTGAAACAGTATTACTCTTCAGGAGGTTTCCTTCAACTGGCAGATAGACCTTACTGATGTGATTTTTGGGTATTTCACAAAATCACAGAATCACCAGGTTGGAAGAGACCTTCAAGATCATTGAGTCTAACCCATGCCCTAACACATCAACTGAACCGTGGCACTGAGTCCCACATCCGATCTTTTTTTAAACACACACAGGGATGATGGCTCCACCACCTCTCTGGGCAGACAATTCCACTACTTTATCACTCTTTCCATAATAAACTTTTTTCCTGATATCCAACCTATATATTCCTCAGCGCAGCTTAATACTGTGTCCTCTCATTCTGTCAGTTGCTGCCTGGAGAAAGAGACCAACCCCTGACTACATCCAGCTGACTACAACCACCTTTCAGGAAGTTGTAGAGAGCAATAAGGTCACCTCTGAGTCTCCTTTTCTCCAGGCTAAACAACCCCAGCTCCCTCAGCCGTTCCTCACAGGGCTCTGTTCCAAGCTCCTCACCAGCCTCGTTGCCTCCTCTGGACACGCTCAAGCGTCTCAACGTCCTTCCTAAACTGAGGGACAGAACTGGACACAGCACTCAGTGTCCTTCCTAAACTGAGGGGCCAGAGCTGGACACAGCACTCGAGGTGTGGCCTCACCAGTGCCGTGTACAGGGGAAGAATGACCTCCCTGCTCCTGCTGGCCACACTATTCCTGATCCAGGCCAGGATGCCATTGGCCTTCTTGGCCACCAGGGCACATTGCTGGCTCATGTTGAGCTGCTGTCACCAGTATGCCCAGGTCCCTTTCTGCCTGGGCACTGTCCAGCCACACCGTCCCCAGCCTATAATGTTGCAGGGGGTTATTGCGGCCAAAATGCAGGACTCAGCACTTGGACTTATTAAACATCATCTTACTGGACTCTGCCCATCTGTCCAACCATTCCAGGTCTCTTTGCAGAGCCCTCCTACCTTCCAACAGATCGACACACGCTCCCAGCTTAGTGTCTGCAAATTTACTAATGAAAGACTCAATCCCCTCATCCATGTCATCAATAAAGATATTGAACAGAGCTGGCCCCAGCACAGATCCCTGAGGGACACCACAGGTGCCTGGCTGCCAGCTGGATGCAGCACCATTCACCACCACTCTCTGGGCCCGGCCATCCAGCCAGTTCCTAGCCCAGCAAAGGGTGCTCCTGTCCAAGCCATGGGCTGCCAGCTTTTCCAGGAGTATGCTGTGGGAGACAGTGTCAAAGGCCTTGCTGAAGTCCAGATAGACAATGTCCACAGCCTTCCCAGGTGGGTGACCTGGTCTTAAAAGGAGGCCAGGTTGGTCAAACAGGACCTACCCCTCCTAAAGCCACGCTGGCTGGGTCTGATATCCTGGCCATCCTGTATGTGCTGCATGATGGCACTCAGAATAAACTGTTCCACCACCTTACTAGGTACTGAGGTCAGGCTTACTGGCCTATAATTACCAGGATCCTCCTTCCCACTCTTTTTATGAATGGGAATCACATTGGCCAACTTCCAGTCATCTGGAATCTCACCAGTGGTGCTGTCCAACATTTTCTTAGTTTTGTTTCTCCAACCCCCAAAATTCCTATTTCTACAGAGCATATAGACCAGTCAGATAGGGCCAGCCACATGTACATGGTAGCAATTTTTCTGAAACATTTCATGCTCCCTGACAAAGCCATGCACTTACGTCAGTGTAGCTATTCAGTAGGGTAACAGATCACTTGAAGTATCTGCGGATGCTTGAGAGAAATGGATTTTTGGCCATCCTATGTATGGTTACTGCAGAAAAAAAGAAAATATCTAGGCCAAATTTATGATTGTAACTTTCAACAATTAGAGAAGAAGGGTGGTTCCCTGAACTCATGAATTCTGGACTCTGAAATTTGTCACAGGCTTCATACACTTTTCAGCAAACAATTTGGATTCATTTCCAGATGGAGAAATTTGATATACTATTAATTATATTCTCATTTGTTTATCTATCCTTTATCTTCAGCTGTTGCAGCAGTGACCATTTCATATTTACTGTGCATGGAATGTGAAAGAAACAGTCTCGGCTTGGCTAACAAGTCATCTCATCCAACAATTCTTTGGTCTAGGATTCAATAACTCAGTGGCCATGGCATTAATTATTCATATACACTCCATTCACAGATTGTTCTTCTTACTCACTTTAGCTAAAAGTAGTTTAATGCAATTTCATCTTGCCTGACAGAGAAAGAGAAATCTAAGCCAAACTAATGTTTCTGTTAATATGCTGTTAATGAAAAGGTGTTTTGCATTTTCATCCTGTTTTCCAGTGTGGTTCAACACATGTAATTGTTATTTTTTTACAAAATGATGGTTAGAGTTGAATTGAAATCAAAGGGGTTGTATTCAGATTTTCAGAATCAGTGGGATATTAGAATTTTTATATGGCCTTTAAGCACTACCACGTCTGAAAAATAGGTCTTTAATACACTTTTTAATATATTTATTTAAATGATAGTTTATTTGTGTAGAAACATTGTAAATGTCTTTGTTGCAGTTTAGCATCTTTGTGCTAAAAATCAGCCAGTTCTGACCATTTAAAATTAAGCTGCTTTGATGGTTCTTATGATAGAGTGTAAAGGATTTCTCCCACCAGTTTTCTGCTGAAAAGAATTCCATAGATAAAAGCACCAACTGACATGCTGATAAAGATTTTTTTTATGTTCTTCTTGCATTTTTTCAAACCTTTGGGGAAAAAAAAGCATGTGTTCTTGTGATGTGTTGAATTCTTTATCAGTGCAAAGAGAGTGACCATATTTGCAGCGTTAGAGAGTGCTGTCTAAACAGATTCACGACATTGCTGTCCTTTCCTTAAGTTGTGGGAAGTGAATGTTAGTATTTTTTTTTTCTTTCCAAGAGCACTTCCAAGCCACATGGCCAGTCATCTGTTACTGCCACTTGGAGCCAAACCTGTGAACGTTTCTCCTTCTGCTGTCTGTATTTTTTCAGGGTCTAGTAGGTTATTTTTCTTAGTTATGAAACTTGACATGTTGTTACACAAATGGTGAATTTGGAAATATCTTCTAGCATGTTTAGTGTTCACTCAGGCTTATAACTCTGCATCCTTTTCACTGTCTGGAAGGACAGTTTTTGTTGGTATATGTTTGGTGTGTGCATAGATTGGGGAAAGCATAGTATGAATAATTGGTGGAACACAGAGTGAAGTGGCCTAAGATGAAATCTTTGAATTAAGAAGAGAATTTTACTCAACTACATTTGAAAAATGCCTAAAGGAATCAGTGGTCAATTGAGAATAGATTATTTCCATATTAAGCAATTTCTTGTTACAGTTCCTTTTTTGTTATTTTTCATTTTGCACATACAACCTCTGCACTGTTTGCTTCAGTAAAAACATTGCCTATGACATATTACTATTAAGGATTTTCTCTTTTTTTGTTTACCTGTTGCTGTTAAGGATTTTTCCCAGGCCTCATCCTTTGTACCTCAATAACATCTTGCAGCTGTTTACACAAGGCCAAGCATAGATTTTATTAATGTTTTATAGTTCTTTGGAGCCAATTGTGTGGACACTCTTTATTTTTTTATTTTAAGTTCAACTGCATTATTTTTATTTCTGGAAATAGCTTTTCTCTAGAAGCAGGTTCTGGATGCTGTGTTCTAGAGTTTTTAACAAGTTACTGTCTGGCAGCTGGCTCATAGTATGTCAACAGTTCTATAGTATTTTCACATTTTTTTGTTATTGATGTCCACATCAATACCCATGGGAAGGAATTGAAGCTGGTTTAGCCCTCAAGCCCAAATAAGGAAGCTTCAGCTAAGAGACCCTTCACACAGCAAGTTTATAATATAAGGGGATGAATCACAGAATTGGAAGAGTTTGAGATGGGAGGGACCTTTGAAGGTCACCTAGTCCAACCTTCCTTCCTGATGGAACAGGGACATCTTAAACCAGGTCAAGACAAAGGTGAAGATACAGATGAAGACTAGACAAGAAAAAGAAAAGATATGATATGATATGATATGATAAAAGGCATGCTGTGTATTCCATGATTTTTTCACAGCCTTTTTAATCTGAGATAAAGGATATGTAGGAAGTGAAGTAGAATGCAGATAAACTAGGTGCCATTCTTTCACTTACATTATATCAGTTTTATAATGTATGTATTCCATAAAAGCATATGTGGCATGTATGAGTTTTTAAAGTACCTGCACATTTAAACAAACAATTAACATAAACATCTAGATGTCATTTAGGTATGCAACAAATTCCTCAAAATCTGGTTATAAATCATGCTGCTTTTCTATGATTTTAGGTCAAATGAAGTTAAACTAAGTGTCAAGACCTGGAAAGATCTACATATTTGCTGTCTACAGCTGAAATTTCTGACTTTTTGTCTGTGAATAGAGATAAGCATTTCTAGGCCAAATTAATCTCTTCCTATGTTTATAACGAAAATGAAGTTGTTGAAAATTGCCTTCAAAGTCCTTATTTCTGACAAGTGACTATAAAGGAAAGTTATGAAGCCTAGTTTACATAGAAAACTGTATATTGTATGTTTAAAGCTAAGTGAACTGAATCTTAAACTCAGGAAACACTTTTCACATCAATGTGATATTTTCCACCATCTCGAGAAATTAGTATAGCAGCAAATACACAGGTAGCTTGAATTTGTAGTCCTATTACTTAATGTGACATTTCTTTCTTTAAAAATGCTGCTGCTAATGAAATGATGTAGAGAAGCTTGTCAAAACAATGTCTCAGAAAGTGAAAGACATTATTTAATAGAATTTTGATTCCTTGACTTGCTGTTTTCTTTTTGAAAAGACGGCTTTTTGAATACAGTTTTGAATGTGGGGGAACAGGAAGTGATATGTACTTAACACCTGTTTGAAAAGCATGACATTTTTCCAAGAGTAATTATTCAAGTGCTTTTTATTTGGTTTACTTGTAGAGAACTGCAACCTCTCAGAGAACCCCAAAGCCAGTTGATTATAGGCAGTGTATTTATGCACATTTTATTTTGAGATCTAAATGGGGTGTTTCTAAACAGCAGTTAATGAAGGAGATTTCCTCCTTGGAAGTTACTGGTTTTTCAGATGAGTTACACATAACTAATTTTGATTAAGAAGATAGTACTGCACTTCGAGTTGTGTGACTTTTTGGTGTTCTTACATTCCCTTATTTTCATCCTCTTTTCTGATGCTTTTAGGAATAGTAGCGAGTTAGCTGTGAAGTGTTTAGCAAACTTGGTGTTGGTTGCTTTGGATTGTATAGATCATACCCAGACATCACTGGTTCTAGAATATAATTTGTTCTCAGAGAACAGTGATTTCAGACTGAGAGAGGCATATTTCCTCTTCGAGTAAGAATAACTTTCAGCTTTTTTATTCATTATACTTTGCTTTGGAAGCTGAAGGTTTTATTCTTTGTAATTTTGGATGAAAGGAAGTATGAAACAAACCCATATGAGAGTTCTACAGTTCATTGTAATATGTATGCCTTAATTTGTGAATTTTCAACAATAATTCTGCCAGAGGATCACTAACTTAGGCTTTTTCTGTTCTATTATTGGCAGATCTTTTGCCAAGGTTGCAGTCATGCCAATAATTAGTGGCTTAAATAATTCTGTCCTAATCCTTAGGGTTTTTTTCAAGAATTCATATATTACATGTGAATATTTCTCTAACATCTTGAACAGTCATTATCTTGTGCAATACTATGGATTAGCTTTTAGTTCAGGCACAAAGTTAATGTGAATGTATGCTGCTTTCTCAGATGATTATTTCTCTGTGACTGCATATTGAAATCTAGGGAGCTTTGTATTATCTTTTGAAGCTCTGTAACTGTGAATAATGCAATGGTATGTGCTCCTAAATTATTTCTTTCTCATCTGGATGGGTTCCTGTGCTCCCTGAATATTTTCATTTATGTTTCATACATGCTAGGTATTTTAGTTACCTTATGGTAACTAAATGGTGTCTACTGTAGTGCCAGACATCAGTGTTTAGGCAGCCAAACCCTCCCTTCTTCTGCCCGACCTCAGAACCAACAGATTTTTCCTCTTTTGGAAATGTGAGAAAAAGATCATTTTGGCCTTCTGATTCATGGCTTTGCGGATCGTGGTTAAGTCAGATTTTGCAGCATGCTATGACTCTCCCGAAGCTCAGGCACCAGCCTTCCATTCCTTTTCCAACCAGAAACAGGGACTATGCTTTAAATTTATTTCTGTTTTTCTATCGCTTTTTAACCTTGTCCCCTCCGTGCTATTTTTTCGCATTGTAGCAACTCCTAAGAATGTACAAAGGATCTCAAGCCTCATTTATCAGACATTATACAGAGATGCCTCTTCTAAAACTTAAATCAAGAAACAGAAAAAACAGAATCAGAAGGCATGGACTATATTCCCAGTTCAAAATCCAGATTTTTTTTAGCTTTGTTTAAATAGGACAAACATCATAGGAGGTATGATATGTTACAAATGTATTCTTTTTTACCAGGCTGTTCAACCTGACCATCTTTATTTGGCAGTTACCATTAGATATCTTGTGCTTCAATAACAGTAAGTTCTGTAAGCTTTGAATTTTCTTAAGGCTTTCTTAATGAGAAAAGCAGGGCTTTTAAAAGAGAGCAGAATTTGTATTTCCTTTGATTTAGCACTTTGCTATCTTCCCTCACAATAATGTATTCTAATATAATTCAAAATGACTGATGCTCATAATTCTACAGAGGATTTTGGTTTCCAGAGCTACATAGTGTTTCTGTAGAAACACTGTGCTTTTCTTTCAGTCATTTGCAATACTAGGTTTTCTGTAAAACCAAACTATTCTTTTATTTCCTGAGAATGAGGCATTCAGCATGTTTTACCGTGTCTTAATTTATGAACAGTGTCACTTTAGGATAAATTAGTTGATTTTTCATTGCTGTTTTGTCACAGAACCACAGAATTTTTTAGTTTGGAAAGAATCTCCTTAGATCAAGTCCAATCCCACTGCTCAAGCAAAGTGCACAAAAGCACATGGAAGTTCATGTTTTTTAATTTGTGCCCATTACCTCTTGTCTTCTCAATGGCCACAAGTGTGAAAAGTCTGACCGCCTCTTCTTCATTCCCTCTCACCAGATATTTATATTTATTATTGATGAGATTTCCCTGAAGCGTCTCTTCTCCATGCTGAACAGCCCTGTCTTTCTCAGCATCTCCTGTTATGAAACAAGTTCCATTCCCTTAATCAATTTTGTTGCCCTGCTCTGGACTCACTCCAGTAAGTTCATATCTGCCTTATACTGGGAAGCACTGGACTCAGTACTCCAGGTCTGGCCTCACCAGCCCTGAGTGGACCCTCCACCTGCTGGCAGCAGTTTTCCTAATGCAGCCCTAGAAGCTGCTGACTTTTTTTGCCACAACACATTTCCTACCTCACAGTCAGCGCTGTTGTCTGCTGTGACCCCAGGTCCTTGTCTGCCTTGTCAGCTGTGTGTCCGTCGGTCAGCCCCCAGCAGGAACTGGTCCACTGCCTTATTCCTCCCCAGGGGAAGTTCTTCCCTCTTCTGAACTTCAGGAGGCTACTCTCCTCCAATGTCTCCAATCTGTTCTGGCAGCGCACCAATCTGGACTCTCAGCCAATCCTTCCAGTTTTGTATTCTTTTTGAACTCTTTGGAGGTGCACTCTGTCCCACCACCCAGGTCATTAAAGAAGCGTGGGCCCCTGTAATGACATCTGGAGCACACCACTAGTGACTTGTTTCCAACTGGACTTCTCACAGCTGATCACAACCCTCTGGACCTAGCTGTTCAGACAGTTTTCTCTTCATCTTTCTGTCTGTTTGTCTAACCTGTACTTTGTCAGGTTGTTGATGAGGATATTAAGGGAGACAGTCAGTGTCAACAGCCATATGAAAGTTGAGCTCAGCAACATTCACTTCCCTTGCCTCATCCACCAAGTTAGGTTACTGTCAGGTTGGCCAAGCATGGCAAAGCTCTCCTTTGTAAATCCATGCTGACTAGTCCCAATAATTTTCTTGTCCTTCATGAGTTTGGAAATGTTTTTCAGGATTATTTGCTCCATCATCTTATTGGCGACTCAGATGAACCTGACTGGCCTGTAGTTCTCCGAATCTTTTTCAGTGCTCTTTTTGAAGATAAGTGTCATTTACTCTCTTACTGTCTTCAGGAACCTCTTCCAGGTGCCCTAACCTTTCAGAGATAAGCAATGGTAGCCTTGCAGTGACATCAGCTGCCTCCTTCAGTACTTGTGGGGGCAGCCCATCAGCCCCATGCACTTCTGTATGTCCAATTTGTTTAATGGCTCCCTCATCTGATCCTTCTCCTCTAAAGGTATGTCTTCCCTCAGGTCTAAGACTTTTCATCTGGCCTGGGTTGCCTGGGATTCCCAAAGACTAGGCTTACCAGTAGAGAACTTCATCCTTTCTCATGTAATTTGTCATCAGTTCCCCTGCCCCATTCAGCAGTGGGACCATGTTTTTCCTAGTTTTTCTTGTGTTGCAAATGTACTTGTGGAAATCTTTCTTGTTGCCCTGCATATCCCTCAACAGATTCAACTCTGGATTACCTTTTGCATTCCTAAGCCACCCCTGCTTCCACCTCTGGTACACTTTTTATGTCTGAGTTCACTCAGGAGTTCCTTTCTCACATGTACTGGCCTCCTGCCACCTTTGCTTGGTTTCTAAGTTGTTGGGGTGGATCTTTCTTGAGCCTGAAGGAAGCCATCCTTGAACAGCAACCAGCTTTGCTGGACTCCTCTTCCTCTCCCATTGTCTCCCATTGTGTTTAATGGCTGCCACATTTTTAGTACATTTTTAAGCTTTTGATTCAGTTTATTGTCTCCTCTTTCTGATGAACAAATTCTACATACAAAAAGACTGTTATAATGACTAAAGAATTTTAGAGATATTTAGAAATTATCACAGTTTACGTAATGTTACCATTGCTTTCCTGTGTTCATTGCGAGAAGTATTAACATGGAAATTCTCTTACACCGTCCCTTTACACTACATTGACAGTGTTCTGACTTTCCATATCACATTGAAGGGTCCAACTGGAGAAAGCAATAGGAAACACAAGATGTGGAGCTATATTTGAACTGCAACCTGGTTTTACCAGAGTGTGTATCTTTTTTTTATGTCTGATTTCTGTGTCTTTCAGAAATCAGAAGGCCAAATGTTGGACTTTGGTGCTAATGCTATGAGATATTTCTTGCATCATAACCTTGAGGTTAGAAAACTTTTGAAAAACATAGTTGTGGTAAACTGACCCCTCCAAAGTCTGGAGGGTCCCAGGGTGTACTTTCTAGCACTTTTATTGGAACTAGGTCAAGCTACTGTGTGTACAAGAATTCAAAACCAGCGGGAAAAACTAAAGAGAGATGGACTGGTAGGAAGAGGACATGCTTTGATGACAGGAAGAGTTTTGGATCCTGGTCCTCATTGCCTCACAGACTTAAAGACTAAATGACTTCCAAAAACATTGTTATAATTGGTTTGTAGAGCCTGCAATGTAAGTATACCCGTGAAAAGAAAAGGCAGTCTAATGATAAAATGCAATCTAAATAGCTGAGGTAGACAAAGGCTTGAGAGAAAATCACAGCTAATTTGTATCATGGTTGTCTGGTACCCACTGGTTTTAACTCCTGTTTTATCCAAAAAGACTGTCTGAATTTCTTCATGTTACTTGAGGAAGGTGTACAAATGGTAGGTAAATGTGTTTGAATGTGTGGGGAATATGTTTTCATTATAAGTCATTACTCTTTCTAGTCTATATTGCCACCCAGCTGTGATCAAAGAAACTAGGATGTTACAGGGCTTGAATATATTGCTTTTACTTCTGCTCAAAAAAGATTTCAGGGTATGCTTTATTTGCAGGAGAAAGTATGAACAGACTGCAACAGGAAGGATGAAAACAGGGCATTTGTAGCATTAATAGGCACAGTCTGAACTTGTAAAGAGAGAGAATTTCCTCAAAGGACCCAGGGGCTGTGGCAATCCTTATCCTATGGGACATTGTCTTTAACACAATAGCTGTCTTGCTGCCCAAGATAGTGCCTCTTTTCTTCCCTTTCCTTTGAAACATCTAAACTCAAGCTCATAACTTTAGTATGCATTTATGTTTTCACTTCACTGAGACTAAAAGGATCAAAATATGAGTGCCCTGTTTACTGGTTTGTAGTGGACCAAATTGTATATCAGTACATGAGATTCTTCAGCACTGAAGTAGGACTGGAAGGAAAAAATTAACAAATACTTATGATGAAATGCATACTAATCACTGTAAAAATAAGAGGATTGTAAAACTTGCATCCAGTTTGCAATTTTATGAACATTCAGACTTAAAAGAGTATAGAGAAAAATCCATTACCCCTTCTGATAAATAAGAAAAAATATTTATAAGATACAAAATAAAGACAATTATGCATTATTTACTATCTCTCAGTTTTTTAGTTTTGTTGAAGCTGCAAAGAAAATAAAAAAGTATTTGCTGTAGATTTTACCACAGCTGTAAAGCAGATGTTATGTTGCTACACAGATTTGTAAGATGCAGTACCTATATAAAGGCAGCCAAATTATAGAAGTGCATTTGCTGCCTTGCTAGCTGCATTATTTTGTCATGTGTTAAATCAACTATTTTCTGTTATGATTAACTTTAAAAATAACGATGTCCTTGTGCACATCAAATTCCATGAATACAAACTCCATTGTTAGTGGCTCATTTTTGCACAACTTCTTTCAGATCTGGCCTTGTTGATAAGTGCCATTTTCTGTGGGTCTTTCAGACCCTTCAGAATTTATCCACACCTCCTATTAACTCTGTTGCATGGAAAGCTGATCTCCTTTTCCAAATCAACTGTATATTGACTCTGAGATTAGGAGCTCTTGTATTGTGATATGTCAAGATCTCCAGCACAGGCAAATGAATCACACTGGTTCAGACTGTGTCCAATGCAATATAAAGAGTAATTCTTCAAGGAGCTGTGAGGTTTGAAAGTGGATGCAAATGGTAACCATGAGAAGAGTTTTCCCAGATGAACACTGATCCTTTTTATTTACATTTGTGATGATTTCACCTGAAAATTCCGTTAAATGTTGCAGGAAATAGGTGCAGGTAGATTTCTAGATCACACAGTTCTGAGTGTTCCTCAAATTTAATTTCTTAACAGCAGAATATAAGTTTATAATTGACAAAGGATTGAAGCTAACCTTTCTGTTTCTGGTGATCTGCTTTTCGATGCAGGGCCAGGGTATCCTCAGCAGGCTGAATGCATCTGTTTTGAGGACTGCTCTGAAAATACAGTGAAAGTCAGAAAAGTGGGCAAAATAAAGTAGTTAGAGCTGTGTGAATTCAGAAACACAACACATAGGAACCATGCTGAGTGTTTCATAGCACTTTCTGGACACGTAAATTGATGAAGTCCTCTGACTCATACTTCTGCAAGTGCTGCACAGCAAGAGGCTTTGCATTCCTTCACTGCCATTGATAAATGAGTTGAATTATTAGGACTGAAGACAGAAAGAAACAGAAAAAATTTGTTGTGATTATCAAATCAATCTGTAGCAAGTTTTAGGACAAATAACAGCATGGTCTTTCAAATATGCCAAAGTAAACAGCTTGCATTAGAGGCACCAAGGAGAAAGTGAAAGCTGCATCCATACAGCGCCATTTGAGGTTTCTTTTCAGAACATGATTTTTCAGAATATTACTGCCCTTTGAGCACTATGACCATACTCACTGTTCAGGATGTGAATGCACCTGAGGGAAGATGATATTGGATATGAAAAACAGGGAACTCCCGAAAAGAAGTAATGTCAGTGAAGTTCTGTTTCAACAGGGATTTTTAAGGATTCAAGCTTCTGTTTATGCCCTTAAGAAGATCACAGTATCCAAATACCAAGCTGGTTATAAAGAGCTGGGAGAGCATGGACATCTGGTAATTAAGTCACAATATAGGATGGAAGGAATTTACAAATGTGTTTCAGGTTCTGTGTCTGCTTTGCTATAAGGCTTCCTGCCTGGAGAAAACAAAGAGGATTCTCCCTTTGCTCCAGGATGCACTGCCTTTTCCAGAATGGCATGTTCATATTTTGGAGAAGACAGCATTTGTTTGTAATTACATATAATGAGTATCTTGCCTACCTGTCACCAAAATTACATTAATTGTCTCTGTTTTTTCATCTGTAACAAATTTGGTATAAAATGTTTCCTATGATTAGTTTGCATTTCCTCTTGTGTATTAGTCATATCCACTGTTTCTCTTTTTTTTTTTTCCTTTTTTTTTTTTTTTTGCCCCAAGAGAACAGGTTCAGTTATTTGCTATATGTTGCTGGAGTGCTTTAACAAGATGAAGTGAGGTGCTGCAGTGTTCCTGCAGTACAACTAATGAGTAATAATAGTGCTGGTAGTAATAGAAGGACTGATTTGTTTAATAGATTTAGAAGGGAACTGGTTTGGCTGACTTAGAGTGGAGTGAATGCTGCCTGACATTTTCCAGAGAGACATTAATCATACTGTCTTCCTAGAAAAAGTAAGCAAAATAAGAGAAAAAGAGAACTACAGACTCGTTAGTGCCCTTGGGGCAGGGAGAATATATAGACTCTACTGTGAAAAGATATGGGAGACTGGAGTGCACAGAGATGTTAAAGGGCTATTAGATATTAGAGGCTGTCACAACAATGAATTGTTATGGGCACCTCAATATCAAAAAGTCATTGTGAAGAATTCAGAAATAAAATAACAAACACCTTTGTGTTCTTAAAGACATAGTTTTATTTGAAAAATATTACAGAACTAACTTCTCTTGTTTGATTTGTATTTTTTTCACAAAGGAATATATGGATCCAGTTTTATAATAATGGTTTTCTGTTGAAAACTTTTCACTGAAGGAAGTTTAAGACATTTGAGATCTATTTGCTTAACCATATTAAGTGGGCCTCTGAGAAGCAGTGCAGAGATGTCTAAGAGAGCACTCAATGAAAGCCACTGAGCTATTAATATGACGCTATATAACTACTTTACATAGTAATTCAGAAGAAGCAAAGCAGAGCTGTACAAAAGCTACTGCATGTATTCTGCTAGGTGGACAAAACCCATCCATTTGAGGAACCAGAGTCTGTTCCCATCTGCTGTAGATCTGTTTCTATCTGCAGGAATCTGAATGGCTTAATAGGATGAAGCATAAAGGTTCAAGTGTCAGCAAGACACACAGGGGCACATGGAGGACAGGGAGGAGCCTGAGGAAACTAGTGGCCTTCTACAATGGAGTGACTGTATCACTGGACGAGGGAAGAGCTGCTGGTGTAATCTACCTGGACTTCTGCTAAGCCTTTCACATGGTCCCCCACAACATCCTTCTGTCAAAATTAGAGACATGGATTTGATGGATGGACTATTCAGGGGGTAAGGAATTGGTTAGGTGGTCACGTCCAGAGGGTAAGTGGAGAATGCCTGTGTCTGGAGGGAGGTGGTGGTGAGTGGGGGCCCTCACGGGTCTGTGTTGGGACCCGTGCAATTAATGTCTGCACTGATGACATAGACAGTGGGTTGAGTGCACCCTCAGGAATTTTGCAGACATCAAGCTGAGTGGTGCAGCTGACACACCTGAGAAACAGGATGCCATCCAGAGGGATCTGGACAAGCTCAAGAAGTGTGCCCATGGGAATCTCACGAGAGGCCAAGTACAAGGTGCTGCACCTGGTTTGGGGCAAGCCCCAGTATCAACACAGGCTGGGGGATGACCAGCTCAAGAGCAGTCCTGTAGAGAAGGACTTGGGGCTACTGGTGGATGAAAAGCAGGACATGACCTGGCAATGAGTGCTTGGATCCCAGAAAGCCAGGTGTATCCTGGGTTGCATTAGAAGCTGTGTGGCCAGCAGGCTGAGGAAGATGGCCCCTCTACTCCACTCTGATGAGACTCCACCTGCAGTGTTGTGTCCAGCTCTGGGGTCCTTAGTATGCGAAAGACACGGACCTGTTGGGGCAGGTGCAGTGAAGATGAAGATGACTAGAGGGTGAAGTATGTCTCATATGAAGATAGGGTGAGAGAGCTTGGGGTTGTTCAGCCTGGAGAAGAGAAGGCTCCAGCGAGAGCTCATTGAGGCCTTTCAGTACTTAAAAGGAGAAAGATGGAGAGAGACTTTTTAATAGGACCTGTAGAAAGTGATAGGACAAGAGGTAATGTTTTTAAACTGCCAGAGGTCAGGTCAGAGGAGGTAAAAGAAAGCAATTTTTTTCAAGAGCTGTGAAACACTGGAACAGGTTGCCCAGACTGGAGTTGATATCCCATCTCTGGAAACATTCAAGGTGAAATTGGACAGGGCTCTGAGAAATCTGGTGTAGTTGAAGATGTCGTGAGTTGGTATAACACTCATTGCTAGGGTAATTTGGAAATGGAGTTTAGAAAAAGCATTTAAAAACACTGAAGAATCACTCTAGAATGACAAGGAAAAATTAGAGTTATTGAATGTCAATTAGAAGTGTAAGGTATTTATTATTTTTTAGTTTCTGTGCTGTAAGAGGTATGGATGAAGCCTAGAAACAGTACTTCAGGAACCTAATACAGTTTTAAAAGTCTTCAGGAGACAAAAATATGTTGAAGACAACTAAATGTAAACTTAGCAAAGACTGATTCACTGGGATTCACCAAAATGAAATCTTGATTAAGTGCACCCTCAGTCAGTTCACAGACAGGAGCAGTGTTGATCTGCTGGAGGGCCAGAAGGCTCTGCAGACAGATCTGAACAGACTGGATTGATGGGCTGAGGCCAATGGTGTGAGGTTCAACTACGCCAGATGCCAGGTCCTGCACTTGGGTCACAACAATGGCAGGCAGCACTACACTCTTGGGTCAGAATGGCTGGAAAGCTGCCCTGTGGAAAAGGACCTGGGGTGCTGGTCAACAGTGGCTCAACATGAGCCAGGGCTTGTTGTCTAGGTGGCCAAGAAGGCCGATGGCATCCTGGTCTGTATCAGTGGTAGTGTGGCCAGCAGGATCAGGGCAGTGACCGTCGCCCTGTACTTGGCACTGGTGAGGCCACACCTCAACTCCTGTGTCCAGTTTTGGCCCCCTCACTGCAAAAAAGACATTGAGGGGCTGGAGAGTGTCCAAGGAAGGGCAACAGAGCTGGAGAAGGGTCTGGAGCACAAGTTCAATGAGGAGTTGGGGGTGCTTAACCAGGAGGAAAGGAGGCTCAGGGGGAACTTTATTGCCCTCTATAATTGCCTGAAAGGAGGTTGTAGAGAGGTTAGGGTCAGTCTCTTCTCCCAGGTGACAAACAACAAAATGAGAAGAAATGGCCTCAAGTTGTAGTAGGGGAGACTTTTAGACTACATGTTAGGAAAAATGCCTTCACTGAAAGAGTTGTCAAGCACTGGAACAAGCTGCCCAGGGAAGTATAGAATTACCATTGCTGGATGTATGTAGGATGTGTAGATGGGGCATTTAGGGACATGGTTTAGTGGTGAACTTACACTGTTGGGTTAACGGGTGGACTCGATCTTTTCCAACCTAAATGAAGCTGTGAGGTGAATGAAGTAATTACATTATTGAAAGACGGTATTATCACAATGAGCTTTCTGCATTGCTACTTTTGTCTAATGGAAAGCTACTCTATTACGGTACTGCACAAGTAATACGATTTCCACATGCAGTTTAGAAAGCAGAATATCTTGCAGCTGACCTTTAACCACTTGCATTGAGTCTGTTCTCCCTAGTGAAGTATTCCACTTTCAGCTTCAGTGAATTGGATGTTCTGAAAGCTCAATCTGTTCAGATGCTTTTATGGAACACCAAATTTGTATGTTAAAATTGAGAGAAAGAGCAAATGACATCAGAAGTAGAAATGCCACACCTGATGGACCAGATTCTCATTTTATTTCCATCAGTTATTGAAATGCAGTGAAATTACTTCTGCATGATTCTGCCATAAATAAACAATCATGACATTATCATGGTTAGAGAGGAAGCACTATCCAGTAAATAGAAAAGAAGAATTATTTAATTTGCTCTAATGATAACCACTTATTTTATGCATGATCTGAGGAAATTGACTTAGTCTTTGTCATTCAATGTTCTTATGATTTAAGTAGGTCATAATAACACTTTGCTATCTTGTTGGATTGTTGTGAGGATAATTAAAATTTCTCGAGTATTTTAATATCTCCAGGTAAAAAGAGTAAGTGAATGTAACTACATAATTTTTCTAGTTGGCAGAAGTTTATTTATAATTTTAGTAGTTGGCAAATGAGCCCTTTACGTCAAACTGTTGTTATATGAAACTTGTGATTGAGTGTATATATTAGATCTCAATGTCTTAAAAGGGACTGGATTAGTGTGGTTCAAGAACAGAATGATTAATTTTTATTAATTGGATGGGAATGATGGGACAATTCTTCTAGCATGTGGGGAAGCCTGCATTATTATAACTATAATTATAATTATAATTATGAATTCATTATGATAAAATGTACACTTGAAGGGTACAGAAAAAGCATCTGTAAGTCACCTCCTAATTTCTAATCTTCTGCCTTCTTGGTCTTTTTTCCTTCCACATTTTAAAGAACCTAGGAAGCTATTCATATTTAGAATTGAATGCTGGTTTTTTTTTCCTGTTACCAGTAATGTAAAGAATATCCTCTCTGTAAGCCTGCTTTTTCCCTAACACACCTACAGTGATAGGATTCGTGAGGGACATGTAAAAGGGCTATTGTAAAACCCCGTCAAATTACATTTACTAAATATCAAACTTAAATGAGCCTTTGTTTTGGCTTGAAAAACAGGTTTCTGCCAGGGGAAACCAGAGCATCCCTTGGAATGGAGAATGTAAACCCCTTCCCTCTGAATTAGCAGAATTTTGAAATTAAGGGGCTTTTAGGCAAAGATATGGGAATAGGAATAACAGTTCTTTACTAGGAATAGTACAAAACAAAGCTAATAAAAGAAAGAAAACACTGACAGAATCAGAATACAATCTGACACCCTGTTGGTCAGGGTGTTGGTAACAGTCTAATTAAGTCCTACTGGAGTGACACATGGTTCTGTTGGAGCAGAGATGATCCAGTAGAAGTTTTCCTCTGAAGATCCAGTGGTGGTGAGAGGGGTCTGGTCTTCTTTTGGGAATCCAGGGGAAACCGGCTGTCCTGGAGTTCTGAATTTCAGGTTTTATCCAGGTAGGAATGCTTGGCTCCTCCCACTGGGTGGAGCATCTCACAATGGGATGATTTAATTTTATCAGTCATGCAGTGAGCCTTAATGGCCCATTAACAGAAGATGCCCCCCTGGACAGAGGATGGGCCGTGAAAGAGATAAAGAACAATGCCCCACCTGGTTTTAACAGCTGGGCCATTAACAAAGGACACCCCGCCACCTCCTCCTCCCTGCCCCTGGAGTTAGGAGGAATGGGTTATACAAGAGATAAAGAAAAACACCTCCCCAACGGGTTTCAACAGATGGGAAACAAAATACACACTTCTGGTTACATCTTGCAACCCAAGACAGCCTTCTTGCAGCTTAATCTTGTGACCTCTTCTCCTGTCCATCCGAGGAATGCAGAATGAGTTAGTCTCTTCTGCTTTTCGGCAACATTTTGTGTAAGAGCATACATAGTGTCTTTTCTTTCATTTAGTCTAAACTGTCCTGATTCTTTCAACTTCCCCCAGCAAGTCATATTTTCTGAACCAAGTATTAACATTTGCTACTGCTCTCTCTTTGACTGACTCTGCTCAAATAATTCCTTTGGGGGCACTGCCTGGGATTCCAGTCTTCTTTTGAGACGAGTATACATCTCAAGAGGGAAATAAAAGGACTGCCAGTAACATAAGAAAAATTGGCTCACCAACAAAATCCTACCTCCAGCCCCCAAATTACATTGCCTAACAAAGCCTGAATGAGAATATAATCACATAATGATATAATAAGAATATAAGACCCCAAGTTATGCAATATTAACTTTTTTTTTGTGTTCTTAACAGTAGTTCTTAACAGCTGCTAAATCCTAGTAGTTCTAAAAAGTATGATTTGGGATAAAACCCCCCTGTAGATTTAATTGATCCTTTTGTTAGTTATTTGCTTTTGTGCCGTGGCATGCTGCTTTCTCTTTAGCTCTAGGGATTAGAAACTTAATTTAGCTTCTCATGAAGCCTGGAATTACTACATTATTACTGTATTCAAAGAATCTAGAACTATTAGAATAGCACTAAATATCACAAAAATTATGACTGAATTTAGAAAAGTGGTGACATTGGTAATTTCCTTCAAGAATATCAATCTGACAACCATTGATTTCTTAAATAAGTCCATTTGTATATAATTGTTGATAATCTACAGAAACATTTTAAACTCAACTAAGCTTTCTCTCAGACTTTCAGACATACTATTTGTTTGCCTTTTCTATTTTATTCAGATTTTTTACCAACTTTACGACTTTCTTCAGGCTGCTGAGTTTCAGGTTGAAATAGCCTATGTATGCAATGCAGAAAACAAAAGATAAACATGAAGAATGTTTATTTCTGTGTGCAGGTTTCTCTGCGTATGTGGTTTCATAAATCAGAAGTATGTTTATAACTTCTATAGTTAGTTTGCCAATGGTAGGCATTCTAAAATAATGAACAACCATTGAGATTGCTTTCTGTAGTATTTTCTATTTACTATTAATCTGTTTATGATTCTGAAAGACCTTTTCCAAAGTCTATTAAAATACATGGCAGGCTTCCACAGGTTTTGGATCCATCCTTAAATAACTAATAATATTGAGAATGTATTTTCACTTGAAAGCATAAAGTTGGCATAGTGTTTTTGTTTCTCATATGGGTAAAGCTGTTGACTGAGAACTGTGGTTTGTCTGAGCCAGCTCAATTTTAATAGAAAAATTAACTTATATCTCCTCCAAGACTTCTACTTTTCCATTGCTCAATACTGGTGAAAATCTGTCTTGATTTACAATTTATTCATTGTCAGGAGAATACGGAGAATTTACTGTGTTTCTGTCAAGACAGAATTTGTCCTGCTGTCCTAAAGTTTATATATATTATATTAAAGACCAGTTTCCATTCAGGAATGGAAATCCATACATGCAATTTTTAGAAAACAGTGCTAATTTGCTCACAGTTTGACAATAATTTTGCATTTTGAACACCGTCTAGGCTCTAAAGCCCAACTGTAGAACATCACTAATTCTTGTAATGTACGGAGAAATTTCCACTCTACAGAGCATGGTCTCCTGTTGCAGAGTATTTGCCACAGAGGTAATAATGATAACTTCAGAAATATTTGTTTTCGTTACACAGAATGCAAAAGCATGTTTGAAATCAATGGAATGAGATGTCTATAGGCCATTCTGGAAAGCCTTTAAAGCACTTTAGCTGCAAATTTGCATATATAAAAACCTTGAAAATCTTGCAGCATGGCATCAAACAAATATGAAAACTCTAGTGAGCTCTGAGATGTCTACTGAGATATATAGTAACATCTGTTAGTGCACAGTGTCTAGTTCATAGCTTGCTGAGAAAGCAAATCCTGCATCTTAAAAAATAGTTTTGAGAACAGGGATAAGTAACTAATAATCCAGAACTTTTAATGGAGTCAAAATTCCTTAATATTTATTTGGTCATGAAAGAGATGAAAGACTATATAGAAATTTCTGATCCATCTCATTGTCCAAGGTATTATACTTATGTGATAATGGAGACAACCATGTTCTGCTGCTCTCCAAGATCCATTGTATCTCCCATACAATAGGATAATTATGAAAGCTGAAATCATAAAATAAAAAAACCAAAACTCTTTGAAGTAAATATCTTCAAGTTGTTTGGAAATACTTCAAGCTACTTGAATTATTTTCATGGTGTTCAAACAGGCTGTAATTGAAAATATTAAAAGCTATATTTAAATAATTTGAAAAGAGCAGACATCAACAAGAAGTTCTCGGTAATATATGATTATTCAATCAACTGCTAGATGAAAGCTAGGGCAAGGACTTTGTGGGAAAAAAAAAAAGGGCAAACAGATGAATTAGTAATTTAAACTGAGCAAGTCACACTATGTCCTAACTTTAATATATTCCTAGCCTTAATGTTTGGAAAAGTCTTGGGGTTGATCTTTTAAGCAATGAAATATCGGCATACAATTTAAAAAAAAGTATTCTGCATTTACTTAAAAGGTAGTTCTCTTTGGCATGTATTTTTAACCTGAGTGGAACTGCCCTTCATTATCCATAGGACCACAAGAGACACAAGTTTTTATGAGATTTTTAAGGTTAGGTGAAATTAATCCTATTTTTAAGAAAGAGCAACTTAAAAATAAGATTGCAGTTGTTTTTATTTGCCAAGTTATGAGTATATTTCATTGCTGGTTTTTGAATAAGTAGGAGGTCTGTTTTCTCTAAGGTGTACATACACATACGCACTCAATTCCACCAAAATCACCTTTAAATTGAGTTGCAAACAACAATTAATTAGAGAGATCTTTTCTTGTATGTACTTCAAAGGTATGTACTGATCTTCATTTCTCTGGTGTGGACAAATTTTTTAAGTGAACTTCATGTCATATATGACAAGTTAAACCAGATGTTAAGCACAGTTCCAGTTATCAAACAATCGTGGAAATGTTGGCGACTAACCAGTTTCTCGGTGTGTTTCCCAAAAGAAAAGAGAGCTTTGATATTATCAGGAAACGTCTGAAGTTTATGACCCTGCTGCACTTCCATCTGTCCCCAAACTGACGGTGGCACGTGCATCTATCCATCTGCCAATTCATAACACCCTGAAGTTGAGGACCATAAATCATTCTATTGCTGCAGCAGTTGACAGGTGCAGGATAACAGATGCAGTCTCCAATATATTAAGAGAATGCCATGATTTATCTGAATTAAGGCAGTCTGGGGTTAGCAATCTGCTTGAAACTAGATAACCATATGGTGCATGGCTGTTAGATGAGAATATTTGCTGGTAATAATGTACTGTATTAAAATGCAAGCTCCAGTATTTAGCCTTGGAAAGTGCCTCCTGACACCTGTGTCAGCTCCTTGAGATGCCTGAAGACTACAGTATGTGAGCTGAAGTGCAGAGTGTCACTAATCTTGTGACACTCTGTGACAGCAACCTTGGCAACTGGGTGCAGGTTTACAGTAAGTGTTTAAACATTCAAATTTTCTCAATGGCCTCTAAGTTTGGCATATACCTAACAACCTGACTGAGGGAGGGTCTACAGGAAGTTTTCTGATGAAGCATTAATTGTTATTGTTTACTAACAATGACTCACTTGTTAGTAAAGATGATTATGCTCAACATATGGGCAAAGGCAGGATAGCTCTGTTATTAGGAATGTAGAAGTAAAAATTACCAAAACTGAGGTACACACAAAAAAGTCAGTGAAATTAGTGAGTTCAGGTCAGGGACAGAGTGTGATCTTTACAGATTCTTCTGTAGAGAAACCTGAGAATACACAAAGCTATTGGTCTAACAACAGTGCATCCACAAAGACCTCAAGTCAGGGAAACCATAAAAACACAGTGATGTTATTTAGGGATGGTTCTTTGTGCAACTACAGGCCCATTATTCTGATCCCAAAGGTATGAGAAGTTTAAGAAAATATTGTCAGGGAACAAGTGGAGCTGGCAGTTGTGGAGGAGCTGGCAGGGGTGGGTGGAGGCCTCAGGCAAGGCTGATCAGGCAATTAAGTACTATGAATGCCCTCAGGGCACCGACACATATTTCCATGGAAAAACAAAGACAATGAAAAAATGGAGAATGAGATAAATTGCAGCTTGGGTTTACTGAATGTGAATCGCATTTGAATTGCCTGACATCCTTCTTTGCTAACTTATTTCCTAGACAAAGGAAATGGCATCGATGTCATCTGTCTGGCCTACCAGCCATATGGGAAATTGGAAAAGATGCAAATTAGTGGAAGAAATTTCAGATGAATAGGAATTACAGGAGAGCCAGCAATTGAAGCCTGTAAAGGGGAATGCACAATGCAGAGGAAAGTCAGGAGTGGAGTTCCTTAAGGAATAGTCCGGTGACTGATGTCTTATCTATTTTCACTC
Source organism: Nicator chloris (assembly GCA_013400495.1). Lineage (NCBI taxonomy): Eukaryota > Metazoa > Chordata > Aves > Passeriformes > Pycnonotidae > Nicator > Nicator chloris. The sequence goes on along the minus strand of WAAE01011172.1, from coordinate 61,941 downwards.
TTTTAGGACTAAATGTGGAAACATGCTGACAAAACTTGCTTATGACATTGTGTTATGGGACATGATTAATATAGGAGAGATTCAGGCTATCACACAAGCAATAAATAGATGATCTTCAGATTCAAAATACCCGAAATGGGAAAAAAATCACATCTGTAGAAAAAAATCATGAAATCATGAATTTAAGGAATAATAAAATTAATTTCAGGAATCACTGAACTAGACATGTCCGGAAAAAAAAAAACTGAGAAGAGAGATTTCAGGAGACTGCTTTTTCACAAAAAGATTATGAGCAACCAAAGAAATGCAACTACAAAACTGTACAAATAATGCCAGGGCATTGCAGTTGCAGTAGTTTTAGTAGAAAAACAGATACCAGGTTAAGATGCCATTGTGGATGGTAGTATGCTAACAGCTGGAGGGACTGCTCATACAGGAGTGTCTCCCTCTCAAATGTAGCTGAAAATTAGATGTCTGAATTAGATTCCTACTTTCTATATGGATACATCAGGTGAAATGTCACACTTCTATTAATTAGCTGTGAATGAGGGATTTTTCATTTGAGCAGATTGTATAAAAGAACAGCACAAGAACCTGAACAAGCACCTCTCCATGCATTTTCCAGGAGCTTCCTTTCTCCTTTGTCACCACGTCCCTATATTTGGTGAAATGAAATAAGCTGACCTCACAATGGTCTAATTTTAGGACCTATTTGTTCATAAAGATCAAATTGCCAACAAGCTCAATCTAACAAAAAACCCCATACTTATCTAAGTCCCTTCTCATCTTTAGAGTCAAGGTACTCTGCAGATAACTGTAAGAACCTTGTATCAATGCTCTGTTTACCACAGATAAAGAAACTAAGGCCCAAAGGTGGCATATCTTGCCAAAAAACATGGAAAAGGGAGTCATACACAGGAACAGACCCCAGCAGACTTGAGTCTCTATATACTGCCTTGTCTACTGGTGCCTTCTGTGTCCCACAAATGAGTAACAGAACAGTTTTCAGAGATGACCTGTAGTACTCCTGAGACAGTAACTATCCAGCAGGAGTTCTTCCAGGCTGTTAGAGGAAAGCGAGAGAGGCAGAGAGCACAGTTCTTTGAAAGAAGTGTTTGGCTGAGAGACAAAGACACAAAACTTTGTGAACAAGAGTTTTTATATGCAGAAAGAACAGGCAAGAAGCAGCCAGATCTTTTAGGCTTGTTAGGTATTAATTTGTATTAATTCATAAGAGATTGTTACAAAGCCTCAAAGTGAAAAAACCCTATGCACCCCAGGCAGTAGCAATAAATCACTGAAGCAACTCATTACCCAGCTGTTTTATCCAACAACATCCACATAGATGTTTTACAGAGTGTGTGTGTGTATATGACTGATATAAAAAAACTGAGGGACATCAGCTCTGGCAGGAATGGGCATTTTCATGGAAAGATTAAAAGATCCACAAATTTAAGAATGGGAAAAGGAAATGGGAAAGGAAAAAAAGAAAGGAGAAATGGAATACGAGAAAGAAAAAAGGGGAAGGGATACAGAAAAGGGAATCTTCCATGGCAGCTAGCTGAGAGGTGAAGCAGTAGTTCTGGTACTGGAGGTAGTGGTGGGCATTCACCAAGAGTCTTCGTCTCTGGTGCTCTCTCTGGTTTTCTCTCCCAGATATTCTTTCTACAGTAACTGTGTGGTTTCACCCTGATGCATTGCACCTCTTCATTAATCATCCTTATTTCTTGTGCTAATCATACTGCTCAGAGCATGGTTTGATTACACACACATTGCCCATGCTAATGGTCTCCTCAGCTTTTTGCAAATGTATCACTGGGTAATGCTGCTTGGCTACCTAAATCACTGCTATCTCCTATTGGCAGCTACAAGGCAATTCATGTTCCCTAACATAACGCTATACATCAAAAGCCACAAAACAAAGGGTGAAGAGGAAGAGAAAGACAAAAAGAGTGGTTCACACAGTGGTAGCAATTGCTTCTCATAAGAAATCCAAAGCAATGGCCATGGCTGTGGTCCAGAGCACGGAGTGCAAAGCAGGGAGAACAACAGGATGTTGGATAAAGGGGTGCAAAACTCTGCCCCAGCACCCTTGATGTATGACGGTGCACTGTTGCACAGGAAGGTGACTGTCAGATTGCAGTGGAAAAAGCGGAGGAAAAGCAGCAGAGGTGAAAACAGAAAACTCTTGGCATTTCACAAGTCACAGACTGACTCCTCTGATTGGGCTGTGGCACGGGGCAATAAAATCCCCTCTGATATTCCAGCTGATTGCTGCAGCCAGGGAGAGACATGGAGTGCTTTCCATAACACCAAAGCTTGAGCACCAAGAGAGGATTCCCAGACAACCCCCTTTCTGCCTGTCACCCTTCCCATCCATGGGACTTTTGGAAATCTATTCATTCTCCCTAAGTCTCCCTAAGTCCTTAAGAGGCACTTATATTTTTTCCCTAGCTAATGGAAGATATTTTCAAAACTTTATGGCTAAGGAATTGTTTCACTCAAAGATGCCCTTGTCTCCTTCTGTGTCTTGTGGTGGGACTACACCAGAGGTCACAATCTGAAGTCACTGTTGCTGTTTGTATCCTGGTAGTGTTGTGAGAGCTGTGGGATTTATGGGAAACCCATAGTTTGGAATGAAGAATTTGGTAAAAATAAAAGAATCAGGGCCTAGTGGTATTCTCACTTTTATCACATGCTGGTAGCAGCACAGCTGCGATTCTGTGCATGTGTCCCAAGTTCACAACATCCAAGGTTGCATGGAGGGCAGCAACAAGTCACAGTCTCTGGTATATGATTACAAACTCTTTTAAGATGTGCAAGTAGGGAGATAGAGAAGAAGAACATTGTCCTTTTAATACTTGAGGAAACAAAGCCGATCATGGTGTGAATGATAAGCAGTTGGCTTTGCACAGGTGTCATCTGGTATTCATAGATTCATAGAATTTCAGGCCAGAAAGAAGTCTTAAATCATTTTTATTGACTCACTGCCTTTTAGAGGTTAATATGTTTCACCCAGTGAAGTGAGCAATTTCTTCTTTCAGGCTCAATGAATGCCATTGAAATTCCTCTGCCCACTGTAGTTTCAGGTGCTGCTGTAGCTATTTTTCTTGCTTAAGTTTCTCAAAGATCCTTCTGTTTATATTCCTGCAGGAAACTAAAAACAGTGGTGAAATATGTTTGACCTTTTGATCCTTTGGCCAGCTGGGCTTTTTTTTAGCTCTCACAAACGTTCCGTCTTCTCTCGTTAGGACAATGTTTTGCACTAACACAGTGTTCATTAAATTTCTGTAATTGTTTTTAATTAGACCACAGAAATATGTTACTGGCTCTGACTTCACATACCATGGGATTCTACATAACATTTGAATCTCAGTGGCATCCCATTAGCCATCAACATTTTGGCTTGGCTTAATTGTGGTCAGCTTCAGAGACAGAATATAAAAGTGATCATCAAATATTCTTCTGTCTTCAGTCAGGCTGAGTAATGAGGCACTCCTTTGCTATCCATTCATTTTACAGTTACTGCTGACCCCAAATGGCTCTTTCATTGTTGCACAGCAATGCACAAAGTGCCTGACTTTGGAAAGAGTCCCATTTCCCTGAGATAATGGCAAGCAGCAGAGAATTAGCATTCAGTGTCTTTTTGCTAAGGCATCTTCTTTTCTTTCAGTGTCTCTACTAATGACTGTTGTCTCATTGCCTTCCTGCACCATGTGAACCTGGATTTTTGTCTGTCTTGCGGCATTTTCACAATCATTGTGCTAATAAGACTACTCAGTGTTCTTGTAAGGATGTTTATTAGGATGAAATTTCCTTTGTCTCCCAGGAGAACAAAATAACGCATATACACCTGATCAACATTTGTTACTACCAGCCTTTTTATGTTTTGATGTTACACTGGATGTGGACAGGAAAATGGATAAAACAAGTATGATTCAAGTTAGGGCACTGTGAGCTGCAGGGGGGTAAAACAAAATCAGAAAAAAGGTGGCATGATTGGGCTTAAAGGGTCACATTTAATGGGTCACACTTGACCTTGGAGGCCATTAACACATGGGATACTGCATGGGTCTGTCCTGGGACCTGTCCCATTTAGCATCTTTACCAACAGTCTGGGAAGGAGCGTGTGCCCTCTTGTCAGGTTTGCTGAGGCTATCAAACCAGGAGGAAATGGCAAACACTGGAAAGCATTTTTGAAGAAAAATATAGTGCAGGAGAACATAACTGAGGTTGTTTTGAAAGTCTAAAATACCCTCAATGAGAGAGATTCAGACAAAGAGAAAGTTATAATGAGAGAGGTAGGGTGTGCACGTGTGTGTCTATTTGTAGATGTACGACTGCATATCAGAAAGGTTTATATGGATTCATCAACTCTACCATTGTACTTTTGAGGTAGCTGGTGCACAAAGCTACAATGCAGCAACCAGTAATTTCAATTCCTTATGTGCTTTCTGAGATTCTAATCTCTGAAGTATTTGATAGCACCTTAGAAAAAAGATACTTTCAAAAAAGTGCATCTTACTACATGCAAAGACCTACTGCATATTTTAGAGCAATTAAGGAGTGAATGCTCTATCATTTGGTGGTCTGAGATATCTCTGATGTGTGCTATCCAGTCAGAAGTAAATGAATGTTATTAAAATTGCAAGGTTAGCAGTGCACAATCCTACGTCACACTTCTTGTCCAGCTGCATTATTACATGGTTTTTAATTACCATACACATTATTAAATACTTTATCTGCAGGCTGTCTTTTATAATCAACTTTTCCCTCATTCAGTGAATGACCAATATTCTTTATTGCTTTAAAACTTTAAAGCCTACTCTGGAAACAAAAGGTATTAATTTCCTTTTGCAACTTTCCATGTGGTTTTTTATAACCAGAATATCCAGTCATGAATTTACTGTCACAAAGTCCTTTAGGGTGGAGGGGAGATAATCTCATTTTACAGAATGAGAACTGAGAAACAGAAATGAAACCTTTTCCTGGTGAAATAAGGAACCCAGGTGGGACTTCCTGAACACCCACCTAGCAGTCACTGCTGCATCAATACAACACCCCACTTCAGAGAAAACCCTCAGGATCAGCGTCCCAGTTGCAGCTCCAACAGCTGCCTTAGTTTAGAACTCTTCTTTAGGCTGAAAGCCAATCCCAGCCTCACTGGGGGATGTCCAGTCTAAGTGGCTGGCACTGCACTGGGAGACTAGGGCAGGACAAGGGTAGACTACTGCAGTGCAGGACAGGGGTGGGCATCCTTCATCCTGAGCCCACCACTTCTCTTGGCACCTTCCCTAGTAACAGTGGCCTCCTCTCTTTTTTCTCCACACCTACCTGCCTCTCACTATTCCTCTTACAGTAGCATCTCTCTGTGGTACAAATGCTTATGACTCCACTGTTTTTCTCCACCCTTAATTTTCTTCCTCATTTTCTTTCCCTTCATGCAGTAGCACGCACAATCTGAAGAGCTGTGCCCAAGTACTTCAGCACTGTGTTTTGTGTCTCACTGGGCACATTTCCAACTGTTTGTAGCTGTAACTGAGGCCACAAATTGAAGTGAGCTCTCAGTGTGACACTTCAGGGCCTGACTAATATTTAATTAACATAGTCTTTAAGCAGTGAGTCATCACATAATGTATCTTTTTGGTGTGTGATTCATGTAACCCTTTGTGACATTTGTCACCCCCTTCCCCATCATGGATAATAAACTCCCAGTTACAGAATTATACCATTCCAGTAATGAAATCAGGAGCTGTTGATAGACAAAAGATTATTTTGACAATATTGAGTATTTGCAATTGTAATGCAGCTGGAAATCAGAAGATACCAACTGTATTTTTTTAACGTGTACAAACCTCTAGCAAGTGATCCATGAATCAAGGCTTCGAGAACTAATTTAACTTTTAAACATAGTGTAGCATTTCCATCTTTTTCTTTGAAAAGACACTTCCTATGTTTCTAAAAGTGGCAAAAACAATTACTCTTTTGAGTTGTAATAAATGGAAAAGCTATTACAGGTGTTACAAAACTAGGAATTTCCTCTCTGTAGCCTGACTCTTGCAGTGATCCACACATTGGCTCTTCAACTCCACTGACAGTGATTTCAATATGCTATTTATGAATCACAGAGCTGATTTTCAAGTAGTTTTTCAAGGCTACATATTCAAGTGAGACCAACAGCTGTCACCATAATGCTTAAGAACCCAGCTAAAGGACTGAAGCGTAAAAAAAAAACAAACCACAAACAATTGCATCAGTTTAATTTTCTCTCTGCTCATTTCAGAGGCAAAAGCAGAGTAATGCCAGCCTTGTCTTTAAAGTACACAATGAAATCAGCATTGAGTGGGGAGAGCTAGGTTTGAGGAGCAGCTTCACCCTTGTGCTGTGCTAAATGTTTATGCAAAGTGAAGGGAACTATAAAGTATTGGTGTTTGATGGGCTTAAAGCTATTGAGTAAATGTCTAAATTAAATTATGTTAGTTTCCCCGCTCTCCTTTTCTTGGCAGAATACATTAACAGATGCCTTCTGCTTATTTATTGACACTGCTGTTTTCAACATATCTGAATCCCTTCAAAAGACAAAAAGAAATAAAGTAGACTGGTATGGCACAGTAAAGAGTGTGATAGGTCAAGCTATCATAAGCTTACCAATAGGGAAATAAAACAGATAATATCCGGGTTGTTAAAGCTTCCCAGATGGGCAGCTGCTCACTTTTCAGTAGGAACTCAGAAAAGCATTGCAGACATCAAATGTGACATTTTTAATAAGGTTTGTACCATTGAAACACAGCTGTGCTCAACGGGCAGAGCAGCCCAGCTTGGTTCTTTCATTAATTCTGTTCTTTTGCATTATTTGCACTGAACACACTTTAGACCGCATTACTGGGTCAGATCAAGGGTTTGTCTAGCTCAGTATTCTTCCTCAGAAAATGTCCAGAGGTACTTCCACGGGGAACAGAGGAAGTATGCAACAACCAAAACGTTATTCCAGCCTTCAACAGTTTGCAGCTTTCTGAGCCACAGGTGATGTCTGTGTTTTCAGCCATCCTCTTAAGCTTTCTTTTCCATAAATTTATCCCTCTACTCCATGCAAACTTCTTAGTCTTCATAATATTCTGTACAAAGGAACTCTGTGGTAAAAATACTTTTTTTTTTAACCTGCCATCTGCTACTACATTTGGTATTTCTTAGCGTTTCTATTCAGAGAAGCAGATAATAAGTGAAACCTGTTCACCCTCTACATTTCACTTGTCATTTTGCTGATACTGCTATAAACCACCTTTTTTGACATGATGAAGAGAAAGACGAGGCAGATCTGGTAGGTAGGTATGGACCGTTTTCTGTTCTGAGGATCAGTAACTTTGCCAAAAATGGACATTTTAGTTAAGCAAACTGTGAGGCCATGTCAAATCTGATAAATAGTTAAGACTGCAAAACAAGAGGATTAAATTAGGGAAATCTGAAAACATTTCATTTTAACATTTTCAGAATGAAATATTTGGTACTGCTAAATTGTTTGTTTTGACATTATCTACCTGAAACCTACAGAGTTCTTTTCTAAACAAGAAAGTGGAGTGCAAGGCCTACAAAAAGACCAAATAATTAAAAAGATAACTAAATGAAACACTTCATTTAGGACTGAATAAGAGACTTCCATGTAAACCAAAACTATTTGTCTCAGTTTTCTTTGTAGAACATTTGATTATAAATGTTTTTGTATTTCCATTCAGACCAAACTCCTGCTGTGGTTTTTCAGTATGGCTGTGGAACAGAGACATCTACCACATTCCCAGCCCTATTCACTGAGCTTTGAGGAGCTTCCCCCTTTCCACAGTATTTTTGGTCCTTACTTTCAATTGCCATTCTTTTACTTGGTCATACACATTTATGCAATGGAAGGCAAGTACAAGCCTATTTGATATTACTAATACAGAAAAATCTGGCAAGACTTTGGCTTGTTTATCCTTCCAAACCAAAGTTAGCAAGTAATACAGCTGCTTCATATAAATACATCAGAATAGACATGTCAGGAAAGGAGAAAATATTCACTGAGTGAAGATGATTTAAAATGAAAGACATCATTGGTGAAAAAGCTCAAACGATCTTGTGAAAGAATTAAGTTAGGAAAATTTTTACCTCCCTGGAAAGCAAATTTAAGGAGACTAAAGGGAATAGAAGATTATGTTGAGGATGGAACCTGATCAGTTTATAAAAAGACTTAAATGACACAGTAACCTCAGATAGAAACCAGACCTCTGTGACTGTTTTGTGCCTTACCTGCACTTTACAGAAGTATATAGAAGTTCTCTCATTAGCCACAAATCCAGCATTAAATGTGTCAAGGGATCACAGCACTACTGCCCTATACACCACATAAATACTGACATGGATGAATATTTTGCTAAAATATATCTGTATGATGAACTGAATTCTTGAATTCTTGAATCCTGGGCAAACATGAACCAGAAAAAGTCAGGTGTTGTCTCATTCCTAAAAGAGTTGAGATTTGCAATATAAACTGTCTACACTAAACTGAAAACAAACCTCTCAGTGAGCAGCATCAATTCTAAACATTTGGAATTGTAGTTTAGTCTGCAGGTGTGGTTAAATTGGCTTAGAGAGTGTCTTTGGCTCTCAGGCGAAACCTGCAGTCAGAGATAGGCTATCCTCAGATATTATCATTGTGAGAGATGAAGTTGAACATTGATTTAACATTTTAGGGTGCATGGGTGGCTACTGTGGCTGGTGATGTGATTTGTGCTGGAGAGTTGGCCAACCTCGCGCCTGGTGCTGGAAGGGAAATGGGGTTGCTCCTGTATGAAGAGTTAAATGCTTGCTGTTTGCTGCTCTCCTTGCACTCATCCCTCCCTGACTGATGCCTAGAAAAGATTTTTGCACCCTTTGCAGTATGCAATACATACTAGCACAAAAATCTACAAGGCAGAAATTATTTCGCTATTTTCTTTCTTAGCGTATTTTCTTACCCACATCTGTGGGTTGAATATGACTAAATGATGTTGTAGCACATAGAAGCCAGCCAGGTAAGTCTCCACGCGCTGACAAACAGAGAAGTCACTCTGCACCAAAAAGATGATTGTGAGATATATGTATGCCCCGAGGGAGGGCAAGCAAAGGCAGTTGTGCTGCTGCTCCGAATGCTTACGCTGCAAAGCAGCTCAGCTTCAGCAGCAGTGATGGGAAGGTGTCACTAGGACCAGCCTATATTTGTGCTGTTTGCTCAGGCTGGGAGGCAGACTTGACAGAGACCTGCCTGTCACCACGGGCTGGGCTGGCCCCCCCTGGGCTATGGCTGACCCCAGTGCCTGTCTCTTTACCTACTGTGCTTTTCTAACTGCGTGCTGTGGGACATGAGAAACTGTGGATGTCCCTTCCCTGGAAGTCTTCAAGGCCAGGCTGGGCACCCTGGTCTAGTGGAAGGCATCTCTGTCCTCAGCAGGGGGTTGGAATGAGGTGATCTTTAAGGTCCATTCCAATGGAAACCATTTTGTGACTCTATGGTTCTGTGGTCAGGAATGGCACTGCCCTTGCCCTCACTCTCACTCTCAGCCCCCATCTCTCCTGCCCTTGCTGTACCCCTGCCTGACACTCTGAGGGACATCTCAGTCTATACAAGGTTTTGGGTACATGTATGTGTGTTAGAAAATGCCCTGCTGACTCGAACACTTCAATGAGGATCAGTAGGTGCTCCTTTGTCACAGAGCAGACTTGCATGAGTACTCACTGGTTGCCCTATGGCACAGTCTCCAGCAGAATATTTTGGAGGAGCCAGCTTTGCTATCAGCCACGCTCTGCTGTGGGTCATCCATCCATCCATCCATCCATCCATCCATCCATCCATCCATCCATCCATCCATCCATCCATCCATCCATCCATCCATCCATCCATCCATCCATCCATCCATCCATCCATCCATCCATCGCCGCAGCCTCAGGGCAGCTCCTGTGGCGTTCATACAGCAGCACCCCCCGGTTTTTGAGGTGAGGTCCTTAGAGTTCATGCTGGTTTCCACTTGATGGCAGCAGAGCCCACATCAACGGGAGCGGGCAGGTCTGAGAGCAGGTCTGGTTATTACTGATGGTGAGTGGCAGACGATGAGGCTTCACAGCAAAAAGGTGGCTCCTGAGAAGAATATTCAGCATATTTGGATAATATGGATTTGGATCGTTTGGCTATATGGATAACAATATGGATTGCAAATGTAGAGTGGCAAGGAGACCAGCTCTGACAAGAACTGGTGTCCTCCTGCCTGTGTCCCAAGCTGGGAGGCACAAATACAGGGTCTTTTGCAGGAGATGAAAGCTCCCTCACTGTAGCTATGTATGAGACCAGGTGTCCTCAAAATTTCTTAGAAAATTCAGTGAAAATATTTCATATTTCAGGTTAGTTTTGTCTGCTTTCAGTATAAGTGGTTTGGTCTGAATTTTGGTGTGCTCTGCAACAGCAAGGCAGCCAGAAGTTTATAATTTATGAGGTTGAGCCAGTTTTTGGCGTGGACTTTACAATTCTTCTCAGGGAAGTGTCCACAGAAGAAGTGAAATGAGAAGAATTCCAGAGAATAAACAGAGAAGTGCAATAAGGACACAGATTTACAGAAAGAACATTTTTTGCAAGGTAGTCAGCTGCTCTGTAGGCAAGTCAGGGTTTTAATTACGTCTACATTTGCAGGTGTTTCCTAAGAGCCTAATCATCTTTGGAGGAAAACATCATTTGGAGTAAACTAAAGGAGCTTGAACTTTTCTGAGCCCTATCTCCCACATGTCACCTGACAGCTGCATCATTTACCGTGTTTTTGAACTCTTTTGGCATAGTGAAAGGTCTGAAACAGAGGCTGTTTTTTCATTCTTGTCTTTGTTCCAAGGTTACATTAACAGAAACAGTATATATATTTTTCATATCACATCAGACACGAGTATAAAAATGAATTAAATACTATTCTCTCTTCTTGGAAATGTTTGCCATTGCTATTTAATGGCTCTTCATTCTCCTGCAAGGATAAATAATAGTTTTTAAAAAGACTTCGTTTCTCATTGTAAAGTTACATACTCTGTAAACTGAAGGAAAGAGCCAAAATGTCAACTCCATTGGACATCTCTGTTTCTTGGATTGGGGTGGAATTGCAAGTGCCACGTTATTCTGCTGCTTGGAAAGCAGGGAAGAAAAACTTAATGGAGGAAATCAGAAGTTCCCAGAAAGCCCATCTACAACTTTCCCTGACAAGTCCATTCCTGACAATGTTTGCTCTTTTTGAAAGTAGATATAATATACCACCCCACCACCTTGTGTCCCTTCAAAAGAACATAAACCCTAAAAACCCCAAAGCCATGATAAAAAGCACTTAGTTACAAAAACAGGTGGGTATATAATCCCTTGTCTCATCTTACATCTATTTATCTTTCAACTGGAATTCCAGTGTTTCACATACTGTAGGGGCCATAGAAAAAGTTAGGAGGAATAACAGTGATTTTAAAGACTGCTTTACTTTCAAGTTCTTCCTCTGTTTATCATGAGGAAGGGTCAGGGAAATGAAGTAAAACGTTATAGAGTGGACATGTCAATCCAGCTTCTGCTTTCATTTTTTTCTCCTGCTTCAAGTACCCCACAGGGCTAACTTTACAGAGACTGTGAGAGGTTATGGCATGTGAGGTGGGATGATGATCAAGGGAGCTGCCAGAGACAACAGAGGCACAGAGATGCTCACTTTCTTTTTCTGAACCTTTTAAAATTACTGCTTCCAAATGTGTTTATTAATTCATTACTTTGAGACAGGACTGTGTGAAAAAATCTGTTCATCATCTACATTAATATACACTGGTTTTTGACTAAAATTGATCTATGGCTGCAGTACATGACACATTTTTAAAATTCCAAGAATCATAATTTATTATCATCTTTGGGGAATGCGGGAAATATGTTACATGCCTCTGACACAACCATCACTGCCAGGAATGTCAAAAATTTAAACTTGTTTAGGTCTTTAGATTCTGTTTCTCAAAGGTTTATTAAAGAATTAATACATTATTAATCATTACAAATATATTGCAGTTGTAAATCAAGCACAAACAGATCAAAAGTGTTTCTAACCTGTGGTCATGGATAAGCATTCACCTACTGGAGTCACAAAAGAATGCTACATTTCTTGAAATAACCATTTATTAGGACATTTATTACATATGCAATAATGTTTGCAGCCCTCCCTTGCAGACAGCTTTGATTTAGATTTATTTTTCTAAACATTTGAACTTTCTTGGTGACAATTTCTGTGAAATTTCTCATGAAGCAATCTCCAGTGTTAGCTCTAGATCCCAGGATGGAGTGGTCACCAGGCAGCTGCACTGCTTCTACAGCAGCTGAGTTTTTGAGCAAACACTCCACACTATTGCCAGCAAGACAAGGTCAGATCACAGGGAGAGCTGGTGACAGATTCCAAACAGTAACAACCGGAAAAGACTTTTTTTTTCTCCTTTGCTCTATTGACAGATTAGTTTGTTACCTATAAATAATTGCTTAATGCTGCTGCCTATATCAAGATCTTGCTCCCACCTGAATACTTAACTGCTTCTTGGTGAATGTCCAACTATTGTGCATTTAACTATGCATTGAGACATTCAGCATTTTCATAGGTATAATTTCATTCTCTTTCAAATCAAAAGAATCATATAATAAAAATTCCTTTTTCCATGTAGTATAATCTGCTTTAAACATAATTATTGCTCCTTGTACATTTAACAATGTATATACTTAATTTAATTAGACCTATATGTTCATTGATGGTTCTGTTTGATCTTTGATATTATTTAGAGGGTAACCATCAGTGGTGTGGACAGATTTCAATTACTCTTATTCACAAAGGTTTGAAATTGTGACATGAATTGGAAAGTGATTTGCAAAGGCATTTAGGTTAGATGTCATTTTTCAAATAGATATGGAAATCTAATAATGAAAAGCGAACAAACAGCTTCTTTTCCACATTAAGTGTTCAGGTCTTTGAACCCCATATAGTTCTTCATGTTTTCAATATTTGTGAAAATTTGTCAAGAGAGAGGTTTTTGGTTTTTTTTAATTCATTACAGGAATAGAGGTTTGGAAACTATGAAAAGCTTTTCTGGATCAGTGGGTCCAGGTTCTCATGCTACAGAAAGCCATCATGGATCATCCTCTTTTTTTAACCAGAAAATTGAAAAGTAGTTTTAATTCAGGCAGAGTTCAAAGATATTCCTCTAATTTGAAGATTAAAACTTATTCATAACCTGTTATAGCTACATCTTCTTGCTTTACCTTTCATATATTTTCTGCTCACTGTTTATCTTCTCAGCCAGCTATGTCTCAGCTCTTGTTTTGCTAGACTAAATAAGCCCTTCTCTGAGCTTTCCCCTCAGATTTTCTCCTCCTCTGACTGAAATGACCATCCTTCAAAGCAGTTGTTTCTGCTGAATTTATCCTTCTTGGCCTGTAGTACACAGGGGTTTAGATGACAGTTCACTGTGATTTCTGCAGTGCCATTACCGCCTTTCTTTCCTTGCTGCCTGATTCACCCAGTACTGAAGCTGAATGACACTGGGAGAACAAAACCTGCCTCGCTGCATTTGCCTGTGACAATCAAAGGCAAGGAATCTTGACAGGAGCTTCTTAATGAATCCACGTGAGATGGATGTGGGTGCCTCCACTGGAGAGAAGACTAATTCTGCTCACAGAGACCCTTCCTACTGTTAAGTCATCTTCTGGGGATAGATTTTTTTTTTCACCTTGTTTTCTGAAGCAGATAATGCTGAGTGCTGTGTTTGAGACATTTTACCTGGGAAATGAGTTTCAGATACTAATGGGCAGCTTATTTTGAGGTTTGCTATAGAGACTGGGCCACCTGCATTTTGCTTTAACTCTGTTTTGGTAGGAGGTGTCCCAGCTATTCCTCAGACAATGACACAGCCTTGCCCATGGAGAAGCGTGAGGCTGAGTGGAAGTGGGAAACAACAGTGCTTTGGCACAACTTCTCATCATCTTCTCTTGTCTCCTTGTGCCACATGCAGAAATTAAGACTTTCCAGGTACTTGTTGGTGAATAAGCAGAGCTGCTCTTCCAACTTAGTGTTACCACTCCTACAAACCATGGTGTACCCTGATGTTTATTGCTCCACAAACTACCTAACATCTGTATGAAACAGCAGAAAAATGTGTAATCTAGTGCTTGCGTGGTCTGGTCACCTAATTATGAAGGATTTGAAGGCACTGCATGTGGGGAGTTAGAAGTACTTAATAGTGGATGGAAAGCTGTGATCTTTGACTGTCGGTCAGATGTGGGCTCTGAGCTTTGCTGCTGGAACAGCTCTTCAATAAAATGCCAATAGACTTTCCAGCTCCTTGATTGCTCAGTGTGACCTGGTAAAGACAGTAATAGAAACATCACTGCTTAATGCATAACAGTTTCCAGACTCTGGATCCCTGGTATCTCAGGGGACAATTGCTGTGATAGAACAAGGGAAATTGAGGGTTATTCCAAATAATGGCAACTACTAGTTCTTACCCAGGGCTTTGTTAGGCCATTTTCTTAGAGATGGGCAGGATCTGGGCCCTGCTGTTTTACAAAATTACATATTTCAAACCTTTCAAAACATCACACGTGACAGTCAGCCATTCAGATCCACCCAGAAAGGCAAGCCCTGCATTTGGAAGCTCTCCTTTGCTAAGTATGTGGTTTTCCTGTCAGACTAGAATCTTCTTCATACACATGCACACATACACACATGGAAATCTTTTCTTGTAAACTTTTTTTTTTTTTTTTTCTGGAAAGAATTCCTTTTATTTTCTTTTCTAGGAATAGCCTAAGTAGCCTAAGCACTTATTTTGTCACTTACTTACTCCTGTGTGGGAGGTATTAATTATCTACTGATTCCAGTTTTTAGGGGTGAAATGTTTTTGAAGTTGCTGTATAGAAACAGAGATATGAGAAATACCTACATTACAGCTAGGAAGTTTTGGAGACTGACTTTCTTTATCAGGCCACTATAGGGCTTTTACATTCAACACTTTCAATCATTTCTGTGTAGATTTGGTAACAAAGTTCCAATTAAACTATCAGTCAGATGTGGGCTCTGAGCTTTGCTCAGAGACTACCTTATGCTCATGCAAAGTCCTGAACACAGCAACAGGAGGAATACAAATTATAGAAATTATTCTGGCCAGACTAAAAAAATACTGCAAAGAGTCTCTGTATCAGCCTAATTTCCTATGGAAATTATTTCACAGCTGGATTCTTTCAACAGGGGGTGGGTTATCTCTCCTCATTTAGACATCTATTGATCTCAAAAATTAAACAAAACCCCCTTGTTCTTTCAACCTTTAGAAATAAAATATGTTAGAAGTTTTCATAGTTTTGATAATATTTTCTTTCTCCTCTTTTCCTTTTCTGGCATTAAATGCAATAGAATGAACAATTCTACTCAGTTTTCAGTTTTATTTTTTGCATTTGTTAAATTGAAAAATAACACAGCAGCTTGGCAAGAGGGAAACCACACTCTTCTGAGCACAGAAAAGATAAATTTAGAGAAAACAAAAAGAAAAAAGGTAGGAAAATGATAAAAGCTTCTATGAAACTTTATTCCATTGAAGGTTTTTGTCAACAAACCAAAAATCTTCTCTTTTCTCCCATTCCCATGGAGAACCCCACTCCATTCCACTCCATTGCAGCAAAAGCTGCAAGTCTCAGTGTGCATGTCTCAGTCTCCTTTCTACCTGCTCTAACTTCTTTATGTTTTTCATGCAGGAGTGATGTAAAATGCCTCCAGTCAATGTGCAACAAACATAACTGAGAAGGAACCTTTGGTCTACTTTTAGTTACAGAACAAGAATCCCTCTGCTGGTCTCTTCCACTTTCAAGGCTGGAATATCTGTCTGACCTTCAGCTGTACTTGGGAAGAGCAAGACAGCCATAGGATAAGATCATTTACCATTAGAATAATAGACCTACACATGTCTAAAGATGCTCTGACAAAATTGTTCTCACGTAATTCCAATCATCTATATTTTTAGACCATTAATAGCTTTTAAGTCTTAATTGGTGCCGGATGTGTCCATCATGTTACCTGTTATATCATCTGGCTGACAATTTAAAAGTAATATAATGGGACATAAAAGTTTAAAATTAAAGACTTCTTAATGGTACTTAATGTATAGATCTAAAAATAAGAAATCTCAAGGAAAAATTAATACCAGCTAGGCTAACTCATCAAAGACCTGTACCATCAACCCTGGATATGTCTAAAGAATTGTTGTACTTTTAGAAAGAGACCAAAGCAGTAGCTGGTGTAAATCAGTACAGGTCTGGTTACTTTAGCAGAATGAATGTAGCATTGGTGCAGAATCTTATCCTTTAAAAAAGGTGTCAAGGTGCTACTAGTAATGGTTTATATTATGTAGTTCTACTTCTGGGCTTGCAGCTTGGTAGGGCAGTTGTTTTCCAAACAACTAAAACAGCTCTCTTTGCTGTAGAAAGCTTCACCATGTAAATGAGGAATAAATTTGAAAATAAAAATAAACCGTACAAAAGTCCAGAACTGAAGATGCAATTGTAACTTAGCTGTTTTATCATGCTTTCTGATTCAACTGCTGTAGCTCTTCTGCAGGTGATCTACAAGTTTTGGTAGTAACTTGAAAGTACACTTAAATGTGTCCTCAGACTGTGAAAAGGGCTGCAGTTCTCAGAGCTACAGCTCATTAGTATCCAGACTGTATGCTGAGGGCACATTCACACAGTTCAATGAGTGTGGTTCTTGAAGCCAAGTTGTCCACCGGCATCCACACTGCCTTAGACTCAGACGTGGGTCTCCTCTGGATGATGCTTGGTGCCCCTGTAGCCCTGCAATGAGGTTACTCTTCCACATATTCACATTTTGGGGTGTCTGTAATGGTGTAAGAGCTGATTCTGAGCCAATTGGTGTGGTGTCTGCACCGCCTGAAACTGCAGTTACATGTTGCCAGCTGGACGTGTGGCTTGAGGGCACTTGGGAGCTGTCAGCTTTTCTCCCCTGAAAGAATAAGGCAAAAACTGGTGCAGTCACACCCACACTGTGTTTCAGGATATCTTTCCCAGATCCACTTGAGTATTGCCTGGCAGAGAGCTAGCTGGGATTTTTCCAAATATCTTTGGCAGGCCAGAATTAGCACCATAGTCAGAACCATACTCTTGCACACTTCAAGCTTCAAGAAAACTGTGGAAATAAGGCTTCAAAACCACCTCAGTACTTGAAATGGACCAAAATATACCTGACAGTGTATTTTGGGGGCCTAAATGCAAGCTAAGCTATTTTGAAAGTCTTTTCTTGGGTAAGATGGCATGCAAGTGTAAATCTTTAAGAACACCAGTTGCATGTATGTACCCAGTGTGACCAGTCTGACAACCTTACACATGCTCTATGGGAATTCCAAACCTGCAGTCCTTAAATCACATCTATTGACTTTACAATTCTTTACTGCAGACAATAGTTACTGAAAACAAAATAGTTATTGATCCTGTGAGAGTCACGTCCCACCGTATTTTAATGGAAAATTTTTAAATTGCCATTAATTATGTTAACTTCATTTAAGATCGAAATGGATATTTCTAATTCTATGGGCTCCAGACTTAAAATGAAGTTCCTTCAACAGTTTTGTTAGAACAATAAATGAAAAAAGGAGAACTGTGATAATTAAACAAGACAAAATCACTGTATATCAGACGAGTCTCATCAAGTCAAGCACTAGCTTGACAAGATATTTTCATCTGGAAATACTGCAGCTATCTTTGTTGCATTTATCTTCTACTAATTACTTAGTCCATCGAGTTTAGTCTGGTTCATGCAAATTTGCACAGAAAAATATTACTTCATCTGTTTCCTTTCTCATTGCCAATTCCACAGTTAAATCAGATGGGCAGTGCCTTTCCCCACATATGTGGAAAGTTCTGTTTCAGTACTAGTATCAAAAGATTTTTAACAGAAATGGAAATATAAACTCCAGACTATTTGCCAAGGTAATTAGGGGAATAAACAGGCTTAACAATTTTAAAGTAAAAAAATCTAAAGAATAAAATCTTTCCCCAGTACTGAAGCTTTTCATATTTTAAAACTTGGATGGATAGTGTGAGCTTAACTTGTGAATGCTCGTTGTTGTTTGCCTCATGCAAACACTGCAACATTTCAAACTAAGCTGCCAAAATCCAATGGCTGAGTGAGAAATGTCCCCTCATTAAGCACTGTCAAATCGTTCCTGTCTGCTTCTGCCTCTTCACTCCTGTGCAATCTGATGCTGAAGCAGCACCAGAAGACTCATCTAGCCTCGTCTCAGTCAAAAAATAAATGCTTTCAAAATTTCCTTCACTTTTTATGTCAAGCAGAGCTTCACAGTTCCAGGTTCAAACGGGCTTCTCTTGTTATGAAGCTCAAATTTAAAACTGTATTTTAAAGGATTCTTACAGGCCTGAAAACATAAATAACTATTCGGATCTTCATCTGCTCTTAGATGCCCCCTATCTTTTTATTGCCATGATGGTTTCAAACAGCAAGCTAAGATACATAGATATAAGGTACACAGTACATATTATATGCTATATTAGCATATGTTATATATATTATAGCTGAAGTCTAGTCATGGCTCCCAAAAAATTAAAATGAGTTGACTAATATCCTGGATGCAGAATCTGGCCAGCCCAGAAACTCCTTCAGGGAGCTGCTACTGCACAATTGACCAACCTCTACCTGCAAATAGTGTGAACCCTTCCTACAGAAGGAGAATTGGTCCTATTCACACAGGACCATCTTCTGTTGTCAGTTATGATAGGGAGGGGATGTTTCTTACATAGTGCAGTGTTTCTTAGGATTTTGTTTGTGCTATGGTGGTCACGCAGCAGCACAGGCCAGCTGCATGTGTGAACATTATACAGCTTTTACAGTTTGCTTAAAGGCCACTTTTACAGTTCTTTTCTGTCATTAGTTTGTAATTTCCTTTTAGTGGCCAAATTACTCTTTCAGAAAGGACATTTATACCCCCAAAGCTCCCCCCACAGGAGCACACTAGTACACAAGCATAATGAAACTGGACAAACAATTTAGCTTGTGCATGAAGATACTTTATGGACACCTTATAAGGGATGCTGGCTGCTGGCCAAGCTTCTCCAGCCTTTTTCCGTTTTCCTTTGCACACTGCTGTCCCTTCTCAGTCTGCTCCACTTTCTTTGACTGCTGCAGGCTCAAACAGGGCTGTTAAGCAGTTTTTGGTACCTCAACTGCCTTGTTCAGAACTGGCTCACCTGGCTGTATTACTTCCATTCCAGTACCTCCTCTCTGGAGAAAGGCTGCCCTGTTACATGTCTTGTACCCTCTAAGATGAGGACAAAGAAAGTGACAGAAGAATATGGAAGGGTAAAGAGGTACCTCTGGAAGGCAGGGAGCAAGCAGCTCTTCTTTTTGCTATCCAAAAGCACTTCTCAGTCCTCATTGGACTTCTCCTGAAAAGCTCTTGAAATTATGATCTGACCACCAGGATTCTTCAGAAGGGAACAGTATAACCTAATACACACTTCTCTGTATCACAGAGTTATAAGTTCATGCATCTTTTGCTGGCAATCAAACCCTTGACTTGAGTGAGTTACTTGAACTGTAGTCAGGGGTTGGGTAACAAAGCAGTAGGAAGGATGAGGACAGATGATTCTCGTGTGCATGTGGATACCTGATGTACAGTGAAGCAGGCTGGAGCCCTGCCCATGTTCTCTGTAGAGCAAAAAAGACCCATTCACCAATATTCCCTGCCTGCCTATTTTCACTTTGATTCTAACTCAAGGTATTACTCCACAAGGATGTGGGCCATGTGGTATGTTCTGGCAAGGAGCACATGCTAACCCTACAGATTAACTCCAGGAGGTCTCCAGCAGCCCTGCTCTGACAGATGCAGAATTCATCACTGGCACTCCGGCTC
The DNA here is from genome assembly GCA_013400495.1 of Nicator chloris. NCBI lineage: Eukaryota > Metazoa > Chordata > Aves > Passeriformes > Pycnonotidae > Nicator > Nicator chloris. Next base: position 41,979 of record WAAE01011172.1, on the reverse strand, counting down.
TCCTCCTGGCTTTGGCTCTACCAGCTCATGCCATATGGAAGCAGCTGTGCCTTCTGGGCATCAGACTTCTCAGTGGTGATAATTAAACCCTACAGGCTAACCTATGTCAATATAATTTCATTCTATCCCATTCTAAATATGGTCAATAAATAGTGGGCAGGATTTTTTTTTCTGAGTCAATGAGAAAAATAATTTGAGCATTGCCCCCAAGAACAGCTGGGAAGGAAATTACATTGCCATTATTGGCAGACTTCCACCATTCATCTGTATTAGCCATGTGTTGGCTTTTGTCAATAAGATTTTATTTTTGTCCAGTTCTTCCTTATAGATATTGGAATTATTTACAGGCTGTTAAGCTACTGTGAGACATATTTAGAAACACAATTAGGGATCCTAAGGCTCCATTCCTCTGTCCCCAAGGGAACTCCATTGAAAATGTTTCAGATTTAGGATTGTGCAGCAAAATAACATGGCTTATCACATGGGGGGAAACATTTTGTGCAAATAAACAGAAATTAAAAAATAGTTAGTGAAAACTGCATTGTCCCCAGGCATCAAGATACAAATGATTCTGTGGCTCATGTTGTACGAGATGTGCTTCCAGAAAGGAAGCTAGAACCAAAAAGAACTAAAATGCAAAAGCTCTGTAAGAACTTGGTTTCCGTTCCATGTTAGTCTGGAAGACTGTATTTTAAAAATAATTTCTGTCCAAATAGCTTCTCACCTAATTTTTAATGAATATCTGGACTATATCTAACTTAGGGGGAGTTTTAGAACACAATACAGAGGACTGAATAACATGGCCACAGCACAACTCTTCTGTCATCAGTGCTCTCCAGCTTGTCCCCTGTGCGCCCTTCAGCTCCAGGCTGAAGAACAGGGGCAAGAGCCTAGGTTGTTGTGACCTATCTCCTGCAGACCTTCTGTTGGTGAAAGGCCAGCTCACTAAGCATTAAATAACATAATCTGTTGCAAATCCAGAATTTACTTGGCTCCCTCAATTTGGAATGACAGTTTGCATTGTTTAGAGTAGAACTGGACATTTTGCCATTCATCTCTAGGAAGGGTGTGGTAGATACAGCAGGGAAATATTTCTCCGGATTTTCCAAACTGCATGCTAAACACACTGTCCTTGCATTTGTAGAGGAGATATTTTAACTTAAAAGTAGATCTCTCAACCTTTTTTTGTTGTTAAAATCCTCCATTTTTTTTCTTAATGAAAAATAAGGCTTTTTTTTTCAGCACGCTTGATTGTAAAATTGAAGTGGTGCTGTTCTGTTACTGTGGATAACATTACTTTGTCTATTTCCACTGGTTTCATTGATTTAAGGGATCAGTTCCTTTCATTGCTTTACTTAAGAGATCATATTCTTGAAAAACGTGAGAATCCTCTTTGATTCCTGAAGGACCTGAAGATCCTTTCATTGTTGTGCAATGTTCCCATGCCCTCCCACATGGAGTGAGATTATGTTGGTTGATGAAGTTTTTTAAAGCACTTTTTTTAAAATAAGAAGCATGTGCGAATGCCCTGGGACTGTTGCTGCCTGCTCCTTCCTGAGTTCTGTGTTTCAGGAGTTGCAATGCTAACTTACTTGCACTCTGCATTCAGGAAAATGCTGACCAAAGAAATACAATGAAGAGTCGATTTGACTCTTCCCACTCAGCAGACTGGGACAATCCTGTAGGAGGAAACAGCAGGGGAAGAAATCTCACTTGTTTATGACTGAGCTCAATAAGTTTGCCAATGGCATTAAACAACGAGTCCATTTCATGACTGCAAGTGGCCCAAATGGCTGGCTGATCCCCTGTCCTTGTAAAAAAAAAAAAAAAATATATATATATATAAAAGAATCAGGGGAAGAAAAAAAGCAACATTGTTTATTGACTTGGGAACAGTTTTGTTTACCTGCACCACATTAGCATTTTGGGATAAATTTCTCTTGATGCTTATGATCGCATTGCAATCACACCAGACCACTGATGACAGAATGGGGCCCTCACTGCTGTCACCAAATGGCACTACAGAGCAATACTGTTTGCAGCTGTTTTCTTCCACATTAGACATTTGCCATTTTGGTGTGATTTTCAGAGTTTAATTACTAGAATGGGAGCCAGACAGTATTTCCTTAGGACTGTTCCTTAACCAGGAACTCCTCAAGGAACACAACCTTACTAGGTAGCCATAGCAGCTAGGAGTGAACAGTCCCATTTATTGTTTAGTTATGTCTTCATCCTGTAGGGATTAAACCCATTGGAATATTATTGAAGAAACTGGTCTAGCTATGGCTGAACATTAGTACAAGCAATTGGAAACAAAAAACACACACTCTTTATCTTTAAATAAAGGCAAATGTTTATATAAGCAAACATCATTCACACAAATGCCATTGGAACCTCTTAACTATTTTTCTTCCAGAAAAGTATTCAAATACATGCTTTGGACGTACTATTGGCTTATATTAAAACATGTTCTGTTACCATCCTGTCCTGCTGTATCTAAATAGCATTTAGGGATGTGCTCTCTGTCTAGGAATATTTAGGCTTTTTTCTCCCTGCATAGAAATGCCCCTTTTTATGAGACCAACTGGAATAGATAAAGACACGTGTTGATTATTAAATGCTAAACCAACCAAGTCTTACAAGCCCAAGAATGGATACAACTATTGGCATATTTATTATTGACAACTCATTGCTGAATGGAAACTAATTTCAAGATCAGGCAGGGCCTGAAAATTTTATATTTTTCAGGATTGCTTAAAATTATCTGGATGGTTATGTGTGGATATTGCAAAGGGATCTTTACGATGGTGCAGAATACTTAGAAGGGTTACAATGACCAGTACTGTTCCTTGCCTACCCATTTCTCCCACTCCAACTGTCCTGAGTTTGAAAAGGAGCAGCTCAAGACTTAGAGATGTATAGTTCCTGTACAGAGACATTCTTCAGAGAATATGTGCATAACTGAAGTAGTTATTCACTTTTTCAAGCAGAAGAAAGGCATTGAGAAGGGCGGGTACACAGCTCTTCACACTCTGCTTATCAACCCTGTGTTTGCCACAACACCATTGCAAGCAGCACAGACGAGAACCCTGTTTTGATAGAAACAAATAACATCCCATCTCTAACATCTGCTTCCCAAGCTGCCCTCAGTGGACCTATGGGCATCTCACTGTTTGCACCAGAAAAATAAAATGGTTTCCTGTGTCAATACCACCGGTGATTCCCAAGAGTGTAATGTGAATTAATTAAGTATGTAATCAAGACAAAGACTAAGGTCATAATATCTTCATAGTGATAAAAGGAGTTAAAAAGACTTTGGAACTAATTGTTTAGAGGCAGTCATAAAGGTTGTTAGAGTGTAACATAGTGATATATGTTCTCCTGTGTGGAATTAGCATTGCTTATCTCTATTTGCACTACAGTACACATTAACACAAAACCATGATCATCACTAGAAAATCGGGTACTGTTTAGACAGGCTTCAAAACCTAGCAAGTTATATGCTTTGGATACAAACTCAATGGGATTGACATGTGCAAAATAGCTTGATAACTATATGCTATCTTTGTGCAGACATCACACGAAAGACCTTCGCTGGCTGAAATCTCTTACTTTGCAATCGATCGCAACACAAAACTACTACCTGAGATGAAGACATAGCTGGGACTTTGCTGCCAGGGAGACCTCAAACTCTCAGGCACAGCACCAGTCACACCTCAGCCATCACTGTAGCATGGTGTCTAGAAGAATGCTGTTTCTAGAAAAACAGCTGATTTCAGCAGAAAAAGGAAAGCATACCATGATGACTTTTAGCATACTTTTAATTTTTTTTTTTAAGCAACATCTTCTGTGACCGAGCTCTGGCCATTATCTACTACAGATTTACATATTTGCACATCCATCGTTCAGTAGTGGTAACAGGCTTCAAGAATCTTTGGGCTTTAAGGATATTTTGCTTGGGGACTCTGCCTGAAGCATCATTTATTAAACAAATATGGTTAGCATTTAGGATGGTAGTGTGTTATTTCCTCAGTCTTGCTTGATTAAGCTTCTGCCTTGGATCAGCTATGATAATATTTATTCCAATGGGATCTTAGTAGTTTCAGTGCAGGAAATCATTGCTAGATTAAGTGGCTCAAAGTATTATTTCTGTATTTATTTGTAGAAGTATTTATAAAAATGGCTGTGCTTAAATAAGTATAAGATTATTAATTGATACATCCATCCATATTAGTACTTCAGGCTTTGAGATCTGTCACTATTTAGGGCGTCACACTAAAATTATTTAAGTTGTGCAAAGGTTACAGTTTTCTTTGTCAGACTTTGGATCAGACTGCCTATGGTGAAGCTCCTTTATATCATATGGGATGTAGAAGAGAATAAGGGTTGTAAAAGAGACTGGGAATCAGTCCAATCCATTTGCAAAGCTGCTATTTAACTTGTAAAGCAGAAATAGATCAAGTGAGATTTGAAAAGTGAAAAAAAGGGCTGATTTTTTGAATTAAATTTAATTAGGTAATTCCTTGGGGAGTTTTAGAAATTTTAGCACATCATTTTCAGGCAGTACTTTTGTTTCTTTCAGGCTGCTTGTACTTCAGATAATACTTCTTTAATCAGGATACCTGGTCCATTTAAGGGCCAGTAGTTAGAGGACTCTGCAAATTTCCAACCAATTATGCATTCACTTATAATCATTCAAAATTAATTCTTTACATACCAATGACACACTGGTGACTCCTGTAATTCTCTAGGTAAAACACATTTTTTTTCCTTCTGCATGATCTTCATGATGTATGCAACCTAATTAGGACTGGTTAAAAATGCTGGACACATTCTCAGAGTTATTAGTTAAAGCTCTTTGGAACTGAAATTAACTAAATTGAGCTTATTAATGTTAAGCTTAATTTGTTAAGTTAATATTTGTTAAATAATTGTGCAGATTAGTTAACTAATTAACTATTTGATCTAATTAATGCCTGGGTTGGATGGGGCTCTGAGCAATCTGGTGTATTGGAAGGTGACCGTGACCATGAGAGGGATTTTGGATCTGGGTGATGTTTAAGGTCCCTTCCATCCCAAACCATTCAGTGATTCTATAATTTGTTGACTTTATCAAGGAAATGCTTCCCTATACCACCACTCCATAAAGATCCAGAACATAATTCTTTACTCAAGAATAGACTCCACCAGGGATTTTTTTTCTTTTATTTAAAGAACAGCAAGGCAAATAAAAAATTAATTCGACATTTGAATTTTTATAAACTGCTTCAAATACTGGTACAACTTTTTAACTCTGCAAGCTGCTTCCTGAAAAAAAAAAAATCAAATCTGATTTCTGCAGTCCATGATGAGGGAAAGCTGTTTATAGAAGCTCCTGAAACTCTAGAGCTTACATATTTAGGGGAACATTTAAACTTTTAGTCTGCTTCTTTTATTTCCCAGCAGCATGGATGTAGCCAAAGGCAATGCCTGTAGTACCACATTAAATTACTTCTTTTGCACAGGAGCCAACTTTCAAGCCCTTTTCCCCTTCAAAATAGGGAGACAATTTAATTGAGAATGATGCATGGCATATGCCAAGTCCTAAATTATGCCTGGGAGTTGTTTAGGAAACTTTGAGCATAAAAATACCCCAGGCTCTATCCTAACAATTAAACAGTTTAAACAATCACTTGCTGTGTCTAAAGACTGTGCCCAGGCTTTGTTTAATTTACTGTTATTACTAGTAGGAGTACATGCTGCTAATATAAAGTATCTCAGGCTTTATCAACTCTGAGCTGTGCTTAGATGCTGAATACAGTCCAGAAACAGATAGGTCTTATATTGAAATAAACCCAAAAGGAGATATTTCCCACTGAAGTATTATGTATACCTATTAACGAGCAATACATGCCAGCATATTCTCACATGGGATAACTCCCTGCTTTGTATTCTGCCTGTTATACTCGCCAACGAGATGGATGATTAATATTTATAGATGTCCTATAAAAGTAACAATCCCCAATGGATGAGAAGCCAGTTGCACCAAGGCTGGTCCTGGGCCCTGTTATCCCCCAGCAACATCTCTGCTTTGCCTTCTCTTCCCCACATACAGCACTCTGTACACTGCAGATGCTGAGTGGCATTTCTGGCTGCAGCCTTCCCTGAGAACACACACTTGCTTTTAGGAGCAGTGAGGAGCCAGGCTCTGCTGTTTGACATCCTTCCTGCCACCTCCTTGCTGCAGCTCTGGTTGTGTGAGCCACACTCAGGTGTGACTTCAGCCCGTGCTGCTCTTTGTTCAGGTGATGTAACTACAGACTCTGCCTCCTCTGGAGATGGCTTGTGCAAAACAGGAGGGGATTGGGTGGTGGTTGGAGGGAGGGAATTCCTTGTTCACCAGAGGTTTTCGAGACATGACTGGACAGAGTCCTAATCTCATGGAGGCTCCCTGTCCCATGAGAGGCTGGACCAGATGATCTTTGGAGGTCCCTTCCAGGTTCTGTGGTTGTTGCAGGATGTAAAGTCAAGAGTGTGTGCTCACTTTTGGGATTCTGTTGTTCTTCTTTCAGTTCCCTAGTTTTTTCCTTACAGGCTGCTGGTCTGGAGAGAGTTTTCCACACAAAATTCCAACCTTTGAGATGAGAAATAAGCTTTCTGTTTTAACATTGGCAGTGAAAGGTTTGTGAACACAGCTTCCTTGCAGGGCTCACACTCATGGAGGTAATAGAAGAATTCCTTCTAGAATAGAAGAATTCTATGTTCAGATTTATTTTTTCAATCTCCTAGCTCTGATGTTCCTGTAGTGACTTTTGAAGGAACCAAAAATATTTGAGTAACTGAGTTTACTGAAGTTACTCCAAAAAGTTATGCAAAGTTATTTAGAAAATTCTGAGAATGTGGGGCAATTTGTTACATTATTCTACTGCAGACAAGATTCTTACTTGTTCAGCATTTTAATTAAAAAAAAAAAATCTGAATAAACGATTTGGTGCATGGATGTAGCCACTAGATGGGAGGCAAGAGCTGGCTAGGAACTGGGAGCATGAGTTGGGGCTGCACTTAGGGAACTCCTATCAGCTGCCACTGCTGGCTGTGACATGCCACCCTGGAGCTGCACACTAACACATCTGGGACCACTTTTATCAGTGTACACAGGGAGGTTATTCACTGAACTGCAATTTTAAAAATATAATTGATAGTGGTGGTGAAGAACTGTTGAAGGAGGGGGATATTTTAAAAATAATTGTGTTAATTCTTTGCCTCTAAACGGCTTTGCCTTAGGAAATTCTCCCCTTTCATCTGCAGTACTGATGGAAATGAACATTGTTCACATTAACTCATCTACATGAGGTCTGTTACAAATAAAACTGCCAAAGACTTTTATGAGGCAGGGGTGGTATTACCCTATGTGTTAAGAGGATGGAATTCAAGTCCTTACAATGTCTCAGACTTTCTGAGTAGCTTTAGACAAGCTGATTTTTTTTTTCTCTGTATTCCAGCTCTTCCTCAGCTTCTCTTTTTTTCCCTACTGAAGTGGCATATAATGGAATTTCATGTCTTTCCCTCTGGAGAGTAATACTGTGTTAATAATAACGCTGTGCTATCATAATACTACACAATACAGAAATATCTTCGAGCAATTTGTGGATACATTTTTTAATAAGAAAAAGTCGCAATTTTCAAAGCTTTGTGTGGCTTCTTATATTTAATTTTAGCCAGGATAACAGGAATCTGATCCAGCCAGTTACCTAAAACTATTTGTAGGAACTGACCAAGTAAAAAATTAAGAAATTGAATAATTTGAAACAAAGAGACATACTAATATTAGCCAAAAAGGGTGTGGTTTGGGTAACAAGAGGACTAAGCTGGTAACGTAAGAAATTAAGAGCATCAGATGAAGAAAGTAGGAAATAACTCAGTTGAACCCTAGACCCTTTGCTGAAGCTTTTAATATAGCGACCCAAACAGTATCATTTGGACCTGTGACAAATGACTTCTGTAACATCCTGGTAGGACCTGGAAGTGCAATCCAGGATGAGTGTGCTGGCACATCCCATCTTGGAAGTTAGAGCAACTTTCCTGAGACAGACAGAGGGACCCAAAAGATCCCTCATCTCCACCTTTACCAGCTTTGGCAATGTCTTAGTATTAGATCTGGAGCTTCTTTTGTCTGCTCCCCAACTTGTACCTTTTTTGTGTCTTGTATTCTTCTCTTACTTTTTTTTTCTCCTTTAGCCAAAGAAATGTGTTTAGTAATGCTGCTGACACAGTTGGCCTGTGCACAGAGTAGCTGACTGAATCGTACTAACATTCTTCCAAAAAAAATAACAAATAACACCCAAAGCAGAACCTATACACCAAGTCCTTGTTGGAGTCTGGCTGCTGGCACTCAAGGCCAGCTCTGACGTGGCCTCATCAGGCTCAGGGCCTTGCCCTTGGTTTTTTGCAGATCCTGCCCTGCTGACTTGCTGGCCCTGCTCAGTTCTTCTAGCTGGGTGCTTTGAGATGAGGGAATGTCAGGGAGGCACTGTCCTGTCCCTCACTGTCACCTGTGCCTTATGTCTTACCTGCTCCTGCTGCTCCCTGACACTGTATTTTCCATCCTTGCTGCTTTCCTTGCTACTTCCTTCTTCTTTTGAAAATCTGTCTTGCTTTATCCTCAGGAAAACAAGACAGCAACACTAACAACTTCAGATCACCTCCCAATGAAATTGTCTCATCTTCTCCCTACAAAGGATGATCTAAATAATGGCCAAATGTGGAATGTTTCCCTCTCTTTAACAAAAGAGAAAGACATTAACTCATGTTCTTAAAATTAAAACTTAAATAATATTGTCACTATTTCTCCTTTAAGAAGTTTTAATAATGTTTACCATGAGATTAGCATTTAATATTCTAATATTAGCCTCGGGCTGAGTCTTACCAATGCTTTTAACTTCTGTACCCATTTGGTCCACCAAAAATACCATAAAACTGATTATTTATCAAAAAAAACAACCCGAAGCACTAAGCACTTTTCCCTGTCTGAGAAGGTACTTTAACTAGTCCCACTGAAAAGATTGGTAATAGATCTTGCATACCTGTTGCTGAAATTGTGCTTTAAATATGATACATGGAGAAGGTGGATTTTGCTTTGGAGAAGTAGGAGCATACTCTGGCAGATATAAATTTGAGCTTCCAAAGTTCAATCCCCTGATATGTATAGTCTAGTCCTCCACTCCAGATATTTTAATAGTTGCCCAGGTGCAGTCCAGTATTAAGAGTAAGGTTTGGCATCCCTGAGCTCATGACTGCAACCCTGCTGTTCACTGCTGTTCATTGTTTGCTGCTGCCCAAATTCAGATAGGTGTGTCTGCACCCCCAAAAGGAGTAGGTGCCTTGTGTGACCCTGGAGCTCCAACCTCAAATACAGCTGTAGAGGTTAGAGCCTGATTAAGGATATATGGAGATGTCCCAAAGGAGCTGCTGTCCTCTGTAGTACCTGTGATATCCAGGAAGGATGAGGCAGCCACTTCTGTTACATGATCCACTGTGCTGCTAACACAGGAGCATTAGCCCATGTGAAAAAGCCTTCTGTGTCCTCAGTACAGACTTTTAAAATCTTCATGGAGGACTAAATAGCATTTTAAGCCCATGTGCTCTGACTAGGCATTCAGATGTCCTTTCCTCTCTCCTCGCAGGTTCTTAAACAAGCTTTATTACACAGTGGAGGAAGGATTTGTCCAGGATGGTTTCCTATCCCAGCAATATTTGGTCTCCTCTGCTTCTGCCTCTTCTTTCCTACATTAACAACCTTCCATTAGCAAAATGTTAGAATCATAGATTGGGTTGGGCTGAAAGAGACCTTAAAGATCACCTAGTTTCAATCCTACTTCTGGCTAAAATCTGACGAACTACCACATACCTAGAATACAGATACATAAATAGGCACTGCTCATTTGCTTCTCTCTCCTCCACTCTGTAAGAAGTGATAGTCTTTCCCCATGGAGTTTCAGGATGCTTCCTTGGCCTGGATTATCCCTTAACAGCAGAAGTGTTGTGCTGAATAAGGGAACAATTTACACAACACTTTAATTTGTGAAATGCAATTGAACTGCTACTAATTATAGTGCTGTAGTGTACAGAGGGGAAGTTGACTCAGACTGAGTGAACTGAGCAGAAATCACATCCATACTTTCCTTCAAGCCTCCCACTGCTGTGCCACCAGAACCAGCTGGTAAATGTCAGCAGCTAATATTTCTGTTTTCATACTGTCTTAATTTGTCTGAACAAGCCAAGGAAAAAATAACTATGTCCCATTTTCATTAGTGGTTATCACTGAGTCTGGTGCTGTGGAGCAAGCTGTGACTGAAAGGACATTGCAGGCATTTTTACTCCGAGTAGCAGGGAGAACTGGACTCAGAAGATTCTGGAATTCATTTCTGTGTCCATTTGCTAGACCAGACATGGTTAATTCACAACATTGCTTTACACAGGAAAGAAGCACCTGGCACAGCAAACATCTGCTTTCTCTCTCCTCCTTGCCCATGCTCTGCTCTTGTTCCAGCTACAGACAAAGGAGAGCCTGCAACTTCTTGCCTCCTTCAGGAACCATGTGCTTGTTGACCCCTTCTTCAACGCATCTATATCAGAGAACAAATTCTGTACTTGTAACCAAGACAGGGCATGATCCTTTTTTTCTGAGCATGAGGTAGGATCTCATATACTTAAAGTTCACCACCCTCCAAAATGAGATTGCCACATCCAACCTTGTTGCGAATAGTACATGTGCCAGCTGTGCCTGGGAAAACGCAAGCTCAGCTCTGAATCATGCAAGGTTTTGGATTAGAATTTAATATAGATTATCACAGAACACTGATTTTACTCACCATCCAATAAGCTTATGGTATAGTCAGTCTATAGGCCTGTTTTTTGGGATAGGCAGCCTACCCTCAAACCAGGACCGGCACACATGCACCAGGATATCACCTTTTGGATTTCGAAGTCATAATCAATAGCGGTCTCCACCAAAATGTTCCTATTTAGAATATAATTTGGTGATGTACAATGGTGAATTTCCAAATCTATCTATCATCTATCTATCTATCTATCTATCTATCTATCTATCTATCTATC